>PVLA01003566.1:0-207616 GCA_004027455.1 Hydrochoerus hydrochaeris | reverse complement strand
GGGAGGGGAGGAGGGCTGCTCTACTTCCAGCTCCCAACTGCCCAGGATGATCCTCTCACCATGTCTTTCTCAGCAAGAATTTCATCTTCCTACCCCTCCCAGGGCCTCTGGTCTAGACAGGAGCGCACCACCATGAGAAACTGCCTTCATGCAGGATTTTCCATTCTGTCTGTCTGTCTGTCTATCTCTCCCCTTCACTCCCGCCTCTCATTTCCATCACCAAGGACAATCAGGTCTTCTGCTAAAATGACTCCCCAGGGCGTCCTAAGTATTTTGCCTCTCAACCACCCGTATCGCCCTTCTGGTCCCTCTGCCTCCAGCAAGCCCAGCGCCTCCCTGCTACACCTAGCTGCTCCCGGAAGTGCTTTCCTGAAACAAGGATCCGACTAAACCCACTCTCTTACTGAAATCTGTCTAAAGTGCCCTCCAGACCTGCCCCTACCCGGCCCTTCCCCGACCCACCGCCCCCGCCCTGCACGCCTCACCTCCGTGTACCACAGCACTGGAGGGCAGCTGGCCAAGCACGTCCACCTCCCTTCACACCACCGGCCTTTCTGCAAGTGCTGCCACCTGCCCTCCCCTTGACTGCCACTGCTTGCTCTGTCCTATTGCTTGGCCAGTTTCCACTTAGTTTGCTAAGAGCCTACTTGGTATGTTTCCTTTTCTTTTAAGGTCTGCTTGATTGCCTCTCTCCTGGACTATGATGGCCACGGGCCTTAACTGATACCAACTGGTCCCCGTGAACTCTCTGACGATCCATGCCCATTATGTGGGGCTCTCCTCTGATTTCTTTCTGGCTTTCCACACTTCTCCTGTGTTGCAGACAGAAAACATAAGTAATAGTCGCTAATACCCTCCCACACCACACTGAGGAAACTGCGATGGTCCTTCTCCTGCCTCAGTCACTGGTCACTGTGTAAACCTGTGCAGAAAAGACCTGTCAAGGTTTCTCTTGAGGCACACAACCTCTTCAAGTCCTTCCTGATATATGTGAAGCCCTGTACTTATACACCCAAATGCTTAGGTAAAATTCTACAGCTGAACAATCCTGAGCTCACCCCTTCACAAGCAAATATATTCGATTCGTGAATTTCTATGATGTGATATTTCTCCCCATAAACTTTCATCCTGGTGAGATGAGGTAGTAAAGAGAAGGGAGATGTTTATACAGAAGACAAGATGTTAGAAAATGCGTAAGAATGGGAGAAATAAAACTTCCAGTATCCTGAGAAATTGCATTTTTTCAGGCTAACAAAACATCTATTTAAATTATAAAGAAAATCATTATTCTATTTTTTTAAAATAGCAAGTTCCCCTTGAAATTAAATCTCTGTGACAAATTACTAGAAAGGTCAGACAAAAAGTTATTCTTGAGATGCAAAATATCGTCTGCACCTGGAGAGAAGCTGCTCAAATGGCAAAAGTTGAATCCTTCCCACTTTTCTTCACATTTCACAGAAAATCAAAACATCACCTGGAGACTCTGATTTTAAATCAGGTACTCAGCAGGATGAATCAATCTTTTGAGAGCTGAATTCCCAGGCCTAAGAGAAATGTCACATTCCCTACAAAGAATTCTAAACAACTCTTTAGCGCTTTTAACTTCATCCGTGATGGTTCTGAAAAAGGCTGTTTGGTTTTGCTTTAGTCAGTTTTAAGAGTGGAATGCTGGTGTCCACACACAGACCAGCTATGCACCCCGGCCTCCAAAAGCGCTGGACCCCAGGCTCAGGTGGCCAAGAGGAGGCCAAAGCAAAGAAGGAGGGTGGGCTCTGGGACCCTCATCTCCAGTTCCCTGAGAAGGAAAAACTGACCCTATGCTGGGGGGATATTGTGGCAAAATGCTGGCATTTAATGGTTTTGTGAACAACAGAAGGACATGTACCTTCCAGTTGTTTAAAAAAAAAACCCCATTGAGCCATTCTGAGCATCTGAACTTCAGATCTATAGCAGTTAAAGAGACCAGAACTCTGTGCAGGCCAAGCCCAGAGATACTGTAGCTGACCCCTCTCCAACTACTAGTCATTACTATTAAAAGTGAAGTCGGGCCCCTGGCACGAGCCTGTAGTCTCAGCTACTCAGAAGGCTGAGGCAGGAAGGAGTGTAGCCTAGGAGTTTGGGCACAGCCTGAGCAACACAGGAAGACCTCATGTCTTAAGGAGGGGAGAGGGGAAGAGGAGAGGGGAAGGGGAGGAAAAAGCCGATGACCACAAAGGAAAAATCAGAAACAAACTCTTGGGCCTCCAAGCTGAGCGCAGCGGTGTACTGCTGTAATCCAGAACTTCAGGGGGCCGCTGCCCCTACCGCACCTGGACAGTTTAGCAAGACCTTGTCTCAAAATTAAAAGCAAAACAAAAAAATAAAATTAAAGGGCTGTAGATGTAGCTTAGTGGTCGGGACACACTAGGTTCAATCCCAGTACCACTGGGGCTGTGGGATGGGGAATCTGCGGCTTCTGCTTTTCCAACTTTTAATATTTTTAATCTGAAGTTGTTAAGAACAAATCTCAAATAGCATATAAAAAGGGCAGTGCAAAGGCCAGCTGCCTTAAATGCACACCCCTTACCAATAAATTCCTCTCTCATGAAAGATCTGAATCACAAGAGGAAGGCAGAAGATTGGAGCCTCCAAACAATCTACTGTGACTTACGCATTTGAAGGGCGCCGCCACCTTCTTCAAATTGAACTGTGAAAAAGAATCCTTTAAAAGACTCGTCTGCCTTGTGACAAGAATTGGGAATTCTGGGGCTGTCTTTGTGATTCACAACAGGACACTAAACCGACCATTTGGTAAAATTATATCCATCCCAAATTAGACCAAGAAATCATCGGATGTTGCTGGAATGAGGGGCCCTATTAGCTTAGAGTCAGCTATTATTGGCTCACTGCCTTTTCATGCTTTTTAGCCAATTCTACATGTGACTCAGATTGATTGTGTTATTAACTTTATCAGTGGCATTACTTCCAGCCCACTAGTATTATTGCACCTCACAACTGGTCCTCCACACCTTCCCCTCAGGCCTCCGACCATAAATCCAAAGGTTCTTTCCCACTAAGTATACAATTAGCCCCAAGTTCTCACCAGGACAATATGAAGGAGCTGTTTTTCCTTTTTAAAGGGGAAAAAAAGCCTAAACAGCAAAAAATGAAGCTGGTGGCATTAGGCTTGAAACAATCTAAGAAATAGACAGGTGCCTTCTAAACCTGATGTTCCAGAGCACAATCAATTCCTCCAATGGAAAAGCCTGTCTGCTACCCCTGCCGTTAATCTCACTGACCCAGGAAACCCAAATGGGTAACAACAGCAGCTCTCAGAACCAAATCCCGGCAATCTTAGAAGCAACAACCTTTTCCTTCTGCTGGAACCTCTGGTTTCTACACTCTTCACTAATTCACACACCATTAGTGACATGATGTGGTGCTAATTCAGCACATACGAAAGAAAACCAAGCCCAATATATTTAAAAAAAAATACAGTTTTGCCAAGCAAAAAGAAAAGACTTGATTTCATATCCTTCCCAAATACATGAGTGGGCATGAAAACTGGCACCCAGTTTAGACAGCAGGTCTAGTCACTGAAGTGTATCCGTCACTTGGCAGTTACACAGTGAGCCATATGTTATGAAGCGTGTAAGAATGCTTCTGCTAAAGGTATTGACACACTGGTTCCTAAAAAATAACCTATAACTCAGGCTCTTGTTAATTGGACCAGCTCAGATTGGGGACAGACCCCTCATTTCAGTGTAGATGCTGAGGGGAAAGGAAACTACTTGAAACACTTTTTCCCTGAAAAATTCCCATCTTCCTTCTCAAGTGGCAAATTCCACAATGACAGTCGCCTTCCGTAACAGCTTGGAGAACAATGACAAGGCATTCTTAACTATCCATACAATTAGCCTGCTTTTTGCCCAGGTTGACTCTCAGGCTGAGGACTCTGGGAAGGTTGAAAGCAAACGGAGCAGGTCCGGGTTATGACAATGCTTGTCACTGGGGTGAGGCAGCTGCCACCGCCTGTGACATCTTTGGTTTCTGAAGGTTTTTCTGCAGCACTAAATCTTTACTGTTAATAGATTCACTGATCCAAACGCAGTAGACAAATAAACTCCGAGCGGGTGCACAGTGCCACCCTACAAGCACACGCCTCACCCGAGCAGCACAGCCTCCACCCTGCACTTCTCTGACAGCCCCCACCCTTCCTGCCGTCCACACAGCACCCGTCAAAGTTAATATGGAACCCCCACGAGCCACTCATCCTCCCACTGCCCCAAAAGACAGCATTTAGGAGTGCCTGGTTTTTTGAGGTGGTGGCAGGTTAAAAGATTCAGTTTTTCCAGCATTATCAAGTCCCTTAAACCCACAGCTAAAAAGGCCAGTAACGCTCACTTGAGGTTTGGTGGTTAAAAGCCTGTAATCCCAGCACTCTTGCAGGCTGAAGCAGAAGGATGCAAGTTCAAGTCCAGCCTTAGCAACTTGGTGACATAATAAGATACTATCTCAGAAAGATATTTAATATCATAAGCATCTGCACAGCAAGCGCACGGTCATGAGTTCAATCCCTGGTACCAAAAAAAAAAAAAGATGTTTAAAAGAGTTGAGGATGTAACGCAGTACCCGGGCACTGCATTCAAGCCTCAGTATGGGGTGGGACGGGGGACTGGTAACACTCAAAGGTCCATCAAGTGTCTGCACAGGCCACAGATGCCCTCATGAGGACACCTTCACTCCAGTGACAGAGGTGATACTGTGGATGCCCTGGAGCCCCCAGGGTATGGCCACTTTGCTCATCAACTATGCCGGCCTCCTAGAGGTCACTTGTCACCGTGGTCTCTGTAGATCTCCCGTGGGAAGGGGATTTCTCCACCCCAAGGCGGCCCCACTGCATCCCCCTCCTCACCCTCGCCTTGCCTGGAAGACACTTGCGCCTTCCTTCTCTCTGAACGCTATAAAAACCCAGGGTCCCAACAGCAAAGGCACAACCCCCTTGGCAGGGGCATCACCATCCAACAGTGGCAGGACATAACCCCATCTCTCCTGAGGTGGCCCTCCCTCGCGGCAGCCACTTCCTTCCAATACCATGAAAGGCGCATTTCCCTTCTTGTTCAGGGCAAGCATCCTCAGCAAGAAAGTCCATGGGAAACGCTCTTAAGCTTCCCACCAACCAAACATACATCAACGTACACTTTAATTTTCTAAGCTCCCTCATTTAAAAAAAAAAAAAACCCACAGACGGGGATTTAGCTCAGCAGCATGAGCACCTGCCTGGCAAGTGCAAGGTCACGAGTTCGATCCCCAGTACAAAAACAACAACAACAACAACAAAAGAACCCACAGAGTTATCATGTACAATACCTGGTACATCAAAGGGACATTTGTATTTATATAAAGAAAACAGTATCAACATTCTGAGTTGTTTTTTTTTAACCAGTGACAGTTTGAAATAGTAAAGCACTGGGAGGATGTTACATACCTGTCTATTGATCTTATGTATGTATCAATCAGTAGGGAGCTGAGTAACACAATCTAATGTACAATGGAGGATTATGTACCCACTTAGGGTAATTAAGGTTTAGTGAATAATATAAAAGCACACAGTATTGTGGATATTATGCTCTCAGTTATATAAAACACACAATTAATTAATTAATTAAAAAGAAGAATATTGATGCCTCTAGGTACAGGCCTGAGCCTAAGGCTCACTGGGAGATTCACTCTCTACCCATTTTATTTTGTACATACATTTTTCCATTAAAAGTTAATGAAGCAGAGAAATTTTTTGGAAAAAGAAACTAATCAATAATAATCTATGCAGCATTACTTTCTGGCTAATTAAGGCTTTGTGCTAGATATTTTTTATTGGATTGGCTAGTCAGCTTTGCCACATGGATGAAATGTCAATAACAATTATTCTCCAGCCAAGTTCACCCTTGGTGCTGTATGGATACCTCACCTAAATAGGGCTGCGATAAAGTAGTTAACTGGGCCTTTAAACCTGGTTTACAATTAACCCAGACACCTTCCTTCACTGGATTCAGCAGCTTTTTGAAGAAACACTTTTCTTCATAGAGATCATTCATAAATAACTCCAGAGAGCTCATTCATGGAGAAGAGGAACAAATGGCCTTTGAGGATGACGGTGTCTCAGCAGATAAAAATAGCAGGGAAGACAGAGGAAGGCAAGAAAGGCAAATTGATGCAAGCAGACTGTGTCCCAGGCCAGGTGATACAAGAGTGAGTGTCAGAGGACAACATGGCTAACAGAGCAAAGAACATACTGTGTGTGTGTGTGCACATGCGCGCACGCACATCTCGTGTCAGTAATAGTCACAACACTGTAGAATCTTGTGCTGGGCAGAAAAATGGTCCACTAACGATGTCCATGTCCCAGTCCCTGGACCAGTGACTCTGTCACCTTACACAGCAAAAGGGACTCTGTAGTGGTAATTAGAGGAAGGCCCTTATCTTGACTTCCCCAAGTAGGTCCAGTGTAATCACCAAAGTTCTTCTCAGAGGAAGACAAAAGGGTCAGAGTCAGAGAACAGGATGTGTCAGCAGAAGCAGCAGTCAAAGTGCTGCTGCTGCCAGTGGACAGCCCAGTGTAAAGAACATGGATGAGCTGTAGACTCTGGAAGAAGCTGCAGATGGGATTCTCCAGTAGGACTTCTGGAAGGCACACAGTCTTTGCACCATCTTGATATCAGTCCTGGAAAAGTCACATTTGGACTTCTAATTATAAATGCATGATAATAAATTTATATTGTTCTAAGCCACTGAGTTTTGCTAACTTGTTACAACAACAATGGGAAGCTGATACAACTCCATGTTATCACTGTTATTATGATGCTGCTGCTGCTGATGTTGATACTGATGTTGATGCTGATGCTGATGTTGCTGATGCTGATACTGATACTGATGATGCTGATAATGACAATGCTGATGATGTATCACTACAGGGAAAGTAGACTCATCAAGCTTCAAGAAGTTATGCAGTCTTAATAACTGGAGGAGACGAGACTCTAACCAGTGTGACAAGGTAACCAATGGCCACTGTCTGGATGGGAGCTTAGGACCCCTGTGGGTACATCCAATACTCAATAGACAATGTGCCTTCGACAGAGGGCAGTGAGGAGGAGCAAAGTCCTGGTTAAATGGAGAGAAGAAACAGTATTCTCAAGGCCTTAGATCAATGTTTGTGTTCTCTATCATCCTTTTTAACAGAAATGAGTGTCTTCCTTGTCAAAGAGGCAAGACTCTGTCTTGCAGGAAGTTCATCTGGAGCCAATAGTTACCCTGTTTATGCTGAGTGACATAAAAAATATTTTCACTATTTTTACCTTGACAATCCCACTCTTCTTTCTTAAAACGATTGCTCCATAACTAGTGGGACCTACCTTTGCTGGCCACATTAAATGCCTTGTCTATCTTTTAATCAGTAAGCTGCATCTTGGGCTATTTCATAAATGAGATTCTAAATAGAATGTGATCAATGTGCTTTCATCGAAGTACAGAGCTGGAGAACAGAAAATAATTCCTCTTCCCAGGAAAACAGGTTATTGTGCAAAAATGAAGCCTTTATAACCTAATGGCCACCACTGTGATCATCACCACCACCATTATCCTCCATCTCCATTATTATCAAAATGATTTAAAGTCTATTCATCAATTTCTGATCCTACCAGTAACCTTCTGTGGTACCACGACTTGTTTATTTTACAGCTGAGAAAACTAAAGTTCGAAGACATCACAATCTTTGCTACCAAGGCAATGAGTGGATACTCTAGCATTGATTTACTATCAAGGTGGTGCTCTGTCATTCGGAAACCATGGCACCTTGCTGGGTGCAGATAATCTCACAATTCAGAAAGAGTAAGTAGAGTGTGGTGCAGATTTTTTCACTGTATCCCATCCTTGACCCAAAAAGCTGTCCAAGTTCTCATCCCATGGTGTCAACAGTGATTTGGGTTACAAAGGTCAATTGGTTGACACTTTCTTAATCAGAGAACCTGCTCATAGAACCCTGGTGCCCTACTTCAATCCCCAGGGCTAAAGACAGAGGTTTTCTTCTCTCTTGCTCCCATGAGCCCACCCAGTCTATCAGTGGATAATGGCAGAATTTTTCAGTTGGACTTTCTGTTCCATTCCTAAGCTACTCCACAGTGTTTTCAGAATGAGACCCCTGCCTTATTGTCATGACATCTTAAAATCACACGACATTTTCATTCTTTTCAAAAGCATAAATACTCAGTAGATGCAAAATCAACCCTTACATTGCCTTCTCATTCCTTCTCCTTCTAAACTGCCTACACATCTCATTATTCATTTCCTGATTAATAGAGCCAACTTAATCTTCGAGCACAACCGATAGGTTCTCCCATTTCCTACAACATAATCACATTAACATTATTCCAGCTGAAAGAAAATTTCAGGCCTCCTAGGCTTTATTGCTGTGGTGAAACACTTTATTTGCTGTTCAATCTCACACACATGCACACACAACCAACCAATTTGTTGTGAGGTGCTGACTGGGGACATTAATTCTGCTTAAAAATAAGAGTTGGTCCGCCTTGTGGCTACCCGTGACAACACAGGATGACCCCCTGAGACAGGATCTTGCACAAAAAATGAAAGCAGCCTGTGGGAGTAGTGTTCGTTGTACTTTTCTTAATTCCTTGTCCTGGCCGTCATGACCCATCACAGAGAAGGTGGGAACAACAGGGGACTACTCAGATCCTAACAACCCTCCCCACCCCAAAGGACAGGAACAGGACCTCAGTACCCCAACTGCCACAGATTCCCTCCAGCCCCCAGCACAGGCTGGGCCCAGAAAGGTCAAGTTCGAAAAGCACATGGCAGATTCTCCATAACAATTTCCTTGATACTTAGGGATGAGCTGCTCTGAGACACAAGAAAGGTAAAAACAGGGTAACCCAAAAAGAATGAGATTCCCCCAGGAGTGAGATTTGTAGGCCTCCAAAACTCTTGGCTGCCTAAAAGGATCTCCCTACATCAGTCCGTTGTTAAAGGGCCAGCCTGCCACCAGCAAGCCACGCCTTCAGAGGGAGGCTCAGGGCTCATCACATCCCCTCTGGAGCCCAAGCCCCTTTCCTGGAAAGGCGCCAAGGTACCGCATGAAGACGTTAGCGCCACTCTGCAGTAAGTCCTTAATGAAACTAGAAACCTGCCGTGGCTTAAACGGGCATTAGCTCTGCAAGCAGACTGTGAATATTAACTGCTTTTTTCAAGGAAATCCAAACTATAAATCTGACCACCTGGCATAGCAGGATCACCCTGCATGCTTTCTAGAGGTGGACAGGGACAGTGGCAGATAAGAAACGTACCTGTGATCCAGCAGGCCATGCAGATTGCACATGTGGACTGAGCACTCTTCTCTACCAAGCCTGACAATGCAGGGGGGAACGGGAATAAGTTCCCACGCTATAGGGAAGGGAGGTTGAGTATAAAGAACTACATAGGCCAGGTGTTGGGGAGAACTTGAAACACAAATCAGACAAAAATTCCTTAAAACTTGAATTTATATAAATATATAATGCACATAACCATATTACATATATGATGTGCAACTATAGATGGGCGGCCAGAGCAGGCCTCTATGTAGAAGACTTTTCTAGAATGACAGAGCCACAGTTGTAAGGCTCAGGGCTGGCAAGAGGGCCACGTACACCAGGTACAGACAGCTGAGTGAAGAGGCAAGAAATGCAGTCCAGGAAAGCCAAACAAAGATTCAAGACCCTTGGACAGGGCAAAGACACTACAGGTCTTTTCTGACAGATGTACACATCTTCTGGTTGTAGGGTCCATTTTTCTTCTGTGTAAGAGTTTTTAAAAATACACAAAGAATGCAGACCAACATGGGCTTCTCAAATGCCATAATTCTTGCTACATTAACCATTCTCGGGCTCCCTGACAAAGAGGCTTTGCTTGGCCAATCATTTTTCAGACTCCTAAACCTTCTCCTGGGCTCCTTTGTGCCCTCCTGGTAAAATCTGGTTTGGGAAAAAACCATACGCACACATGCACACATGCACGCACACACATCCTGGATATATGACCACCTTCCAAATCTGGTTAGATTCTGCATTCTCCACTGTCCCCCAACAATGTTTGGCCACCCTGGCCTTCCTTCATCAAGAGTCCTATTGCATTGAGTTACCCAGAATGCCCTCTGCTCGTGATGCTTCCCACCTCCAACCTACTCCTGACCGGAAACTCCGACCACCCGCGCTGCATTGAGACCTAGGTCCAAACTCTCCCCTGCATAGCAAGACATCACTGAGGTGGTCCTGTACCTGTCACCACCGTTGTCAGCCAAGCCTTCCTCACATGTACATCATAAGCACCAGTGAGTGAGTTTTCTTCAACACCCCTAAAAAGTAGCATTGACACAGATTTGGTCAACATTCTTCACTGAGCGATGGAAAACCCCTGTTGTCCCCTGAATTCTCCAGGAAGCTTCCCAGTCCCATTTGTCTTTCATCTCAGTTTTGCACCTGAATGATAGACAGGATGCTCTGCTGCCACTCATGGAGTCAAGAGCTGCACAGGGCTCCAGACTTGCCTTCGCACCTCCCTGTGTGGAAAGACTTGAACTGGGCCCTCAGATCACTCCGTCTCCCCACACAGGCTTCAGGTTTCTCCTTCGCCACAGCGCTGGATGCGTGGAGAATAACAATGCTATTCTGCTTCTAATCACTAATCTGCTGATGCATAGCAACTGGCCTGCACCTCCTCGGGCTCTTCCTGGAACTGGAACTTCATCTTCATAACAGCAAAAGTCATTTCATGTATCAACCAAAGAAGGTTCCAGAAATCTGTCCAACCCTCCCCACAACACACACAAAGTAACACTGCTATGACTTCACATTTTTTTCCTTTAACACATATATTTCAGTATATCTGAGAAAGCACGCTTAAAAATATCAACCGGATACACAAAATGTTTTCTTCATTAATCACTGATACCTCAAGAGAGGCAGCAAAATGAGGTACCTTTCCCTTGTCACTGCTTTTTTCCCTTCACCTGCAAGAACAAATGAGTGCATCTCAACCCTCTGAATGCTAACCATGCAGAGCTATAGGGACCACCTCCCCATTTCAGGAGCCTGCAGTCCTGGCTGCTTTCCTGAGGGCAAATATCAGAGATGCTCATAATGGCCTTTTTTTTGAGTTTTAAACAAAAATACCAGCCAATCTCCCTTTCCTGTGTGTGCCATCATACACTGGCAGAAACTGTGTCCACCCTAGAGTGTCAAAGTTTCTAAACAGAAAAGATCAAAGTGCCAATCTGAAAAAGGAGACAATGAGAACACATGTCACATCATTGCTTTTCAGTAGAGCATGGACCCTACGACCAAACAATGAAATTTAGGGAGTTCTGAAGCCTAAGCTACAATGCAATTATGCAAGGAAAATCCAAGCTCTTTAAAGAGTTCATGTTGATTCCAACTCTAATGACAATGCTGGGGACATTTTAGAAGAAAATAATTAGAAGATGTATCTTAATTGTTCTTAAACAAGTTGTAAAACCCAAAACGCTTATAAAAGAATATTCAAATCCTACAGATTAACTCCCCTAGCACCATGGGTTCCCACTCAGCGTGCCACTTGCACAACTCCAGGGACACAGGTCACAGAAACCACAGCCACAGAGATGCGCTGGTAGGCAAGCGTGCCTCAGCCAGAGTGCTCAGGTGCAGGCCACACGGCGTCCGGTGAGCATATTCAGAATTCACTGATCTCCCAAAAAATGCTAAGTCAAACCTCAACACGACAGCTTAATGCTCAGGGGGCTGGGAAAAGGCAAAGCTATGTGGGAAAGCTGCTGAGCATAAGTGGCTTCAATGGTTTTGGAAATGAATCCAGCCATTCTAATTAAATTACATGGGAAGAACTCTCCCCAGCAGAGAGTACAGCTCAGTGGTAGGGTGTGTACCTAGCACGCATAAGCCCCTGGGTCCCAGCTCCACCACTGCCAGAAAAAGAAAAAAAAAGGAAAGAAAAGGGAAAAGGAAAAGAAAAAAACTCTCTCCTAGAGAAACAAAGATATGCTGTAAGAAATGCAAAATAATTTTTAAATGTAATAGGAATTTTCAGTAAGCATGCAATATCATGTACTTACATAATATGAACTATGATATATATATATTTATATAACATGCTACAACTATATGTATTTATTTAGGGGGATGTAAATATCCCAAATGAGAAAAGCTATGGTGCAGTCATTCAGTAGATATAGAAATTAAGTGATGCAATCCACATATACAAGCCCCATGTGTGTTTCACCCCAGCGTAACAGTGACCATTTGGACTCTCAGTCTCATCAGTGTCCAGGGCATGGGCTGGGAACGTAATGGGACATGGTGGTAGAGGCCCTGCCTGGCGTGCACAAGGCCCTCACTCTCTCCTCAGCAATGGGTAAAAAACAGTACCCAAGACAAGTTACTTCATCCCAATGAGCCTGGGTCTTCATCTGTAAAACGAAGATGACAACACCACAAGCTTCAAGGAGTTACTGAGATGGTTAACTGGGAAGATGGGAATTACACAATCATCACTTAGTGTGATCAGCAAACACTGCCCACCTTAGAAACCACAGGCCCTGCAACAAACACATTCACAAAACAGTACTGAGACTCTAAGGTAAGGAATGAAATTTTATGTGGACAAACATCAAGCACTGAACAGCCACCAAAAGGTCATCCTTTAGGAGTGGGTGTTTACCAGAGCAAATTCTGACCAAGGGTCTTGTCCATGTCCACAGAAACACACCAAAAGCCTCCAGAGTTTGGCCAGGTCATTTTAGTAACTTTATTCAATTCCTGGCTCCATCATTTCCTTGACTGGTCTCATGAAGGACTTCCAGGCCATTCTCCCAAGGAAGGAACATCACTTGGTGGGCAGGGTGAACCACCAGTGAGGGTGGAAGAAGAAAATAAAATGCCTGCACTCACATGTTTAATGGAAGGAAATAACCAAGACGAGGAACCAAGATGAGGAACAAAGAATGCAATTTTGGGGTGTGACCACAACTTGGAGGCAGACCGAGCTGAACAGTACAGGCCCTTGCTTGGTGGGGGCCTCATCGTGGAAGGCCCTGCAAGTGGGCAGAGTCCCCGAGACAAGCACAGTCCAGCCATGGCACCAACCGTGCCTCTGTGTCTCTGTCTTGTCCTCACTGTGGCTAACAGTGTTCTGACGTTAAGGGGGCAGCAATGTGCCCCATCACTAGCCATTTGACAAACCTGTTTCCTTTCATCCCAGGCATAGAGGCAGATATTAATCTGCATTCTTCTTGCAGGGCCACGTGAACACATGACTGAGGTCAGCCAATAGCTCACAGGTGAATGACACAGCCACTTCCGGGCTCCCCCACCCCAACACCACTCGCATGTGACTTTCACTCTAGGTCGCCTCCACAGCCCCACATGAAGGACCTACAGACAACAAGGAACATTTGCCCTGGGCTCTGATAGAAAAATAAAGGCCTATGATATTAAGTCATAAAATTTGGAGGTGTGTTTGTTACTGCTGCTACCAATATGGCAACCCACCAAGAAGATATTTCCCACCTCCTTCCTTCTCTTCCTTCTCAAAGTGGGGGTGACCAAAGACTTGGAGCCAAAGTCACCTTATAAGGCTCACAGCAAAGCACTTTCAAAGGGGTTGATTCAACTGTCAGGTGTATTCTTTTGTGCCTTGCCTTCCTCTTATTCTGGAATAAGAACTTGATGGCTGGATCTCTAGTAGTCAACCTGTGACCTCGAGGGTGGAGTTATTTCTAAGAGTGATGGAACGGAAATAACCCATTTCTCATGTCTTTACCACAGGAGCCTCCATACTCGTCCTCGATTGCCTATATTAGAAATCCTTTTCATTAGATAATAAACCCACAATCTATGTTGCACTAGCAGGAACTCTCTTACTATCAGCGAAATTCACCTCTTTACTAATAACATGACCAAAAAAGACGCCCCATGTAGCCTGGAGGGACTGTGTGGAATTGAAGAGTGGTGGCAGATGGGGTGGATCACAGCAATAATGCAGAGCCATTAAAATTATGACCATAAAGACGAGCTGACTATTTAAAGATGTACCTATCACCCCAAAACAAGTATCTATACCATGACTACACAGTTAATAAAATGAGCAATTTATACCAAGGGACTCACCCTTTAAAGAGAAAAACTTGTGTCTGGCCAGGCTACAAGGAGTATTACATCACGCTGCACAACAATGACCACCTGGCAGCAGGCGGAAGGGCTTCCTTCCATGTACAGAATCATACAACTAATAAGCAGTCCCAGGTGGGCGATAGTTCCAAGCAGAGATACATCGTGGATCAGCAAGGTGATAAAGCCAGATGCAGGAGGGTTGTAAGTTTGAGGCCAGCCTGGGCAACTTACTGAGACACTGGGTTTCAATTTTTTTTTTTTTTTAAATAGCACTGGGAATGTAGCTCACAAAGTTGGACTCAATCACCAGTAAAACACACACACACACACACACACACACACACACACAGAGCCAGTGTTAAAGCTTGAACTAAACGGCGAACATGACTCCTCAGGCCATGTGACTGATATGTCTCTGTTGAATGAAGGAATGGAGGAAAAGTGTGTTTTATTAAAAGCCCAAACAAAAGAAGAAAAAAAGCCGACTGCTCTATCAAAAGTAAGAAAAGAAAGTCCAATTGTCAGTGGAAAAAAATTAGGCTTATTCCTTCTCCTGTAGAAATGATTTAATTGCACAGTAAAACACACAAGGAAAAGCCCATCAGGCAGAGGAGATGGGCTGGGCTGGCTGGTGTGTGCTCCACTGGGTAGCACTTGGAATAATCTTTATTGAGAAAAGTTGGATAAGGGATTTGTTAAAAATGAACTAGGCAACAGCCCTCTGATTCCGAGATTATAAATCCCTGTAATTAGAGATGGAAAAACTCCTTTGCCTTGATTATCAATTCCCAGGCCTCATCATTTAACAGTTATTTGCCACATCAACCACCCCATGAGGACGGCCAGCAACAGCAATTTTTTCACATTGTGACCCACCCCGGGAGAACATTATGAGGACGTTTATTGCTAGGAAACAAGGAAGAGCAAAGCCCAGTTAAGGGACCGCAACTGTGAGTCTTGTTCTTCAGAGTGTATAATTACTCCGTGTTATATATTCTGCTCTTGAACATGCAGGATGAGTCTTGAAGAGGTGCTGCACCCCACCAACGTGGGCCAAATGGGAGGTTCGGTTCAGTTCGATTTAATTTGGATGAGTCCCTGGAGTCTCCCCTACTCCACGGTGGCTCACAATAGTAGTCACTGTAATCATCATGTTTATCATTAGAAACGTGGTTCCAAATAATTGGACTTCACTCCCCAGATAATATGTTTAAGCAAATGTGATGCATACTGATGAATCAGGCCTAGGCCCTTGAAATCTTCTGATGCCGCTAATTTCTCCAGGTCCCTGGAAACCATGGCCTCACTTGGGCTCCAGGGGGGAGGGCCATGAGTGCAGTCTGGCAGGCTGCTGGACACAGCTTTGCTTCTGGCCTGACCACATCCCCAAAACCAGATCCCTAAGCAGCTCTCTGGAGTTCCCTGTCTGTGGTTCTCACCGAGGGCAGATTAGAAATACTCAGGGCAAAAAAGCTGATTTTGTATGAAGTACATGAAGACCTATTGTTCTTATCATTATGCCCTAAGCAATGTATGACAACTATTTACACACCACTAACATTACTGTATGTAATCTAGAGATCATTTAAAGTATACAGGAGGATGTGTGCAGGTTCTATGCAAACCTTTTATATAAGGAACTTGAGTATCCCCTGAATTTTGTATCCACAAAGGTCCCAGAAATGTCTCCCCTGGATACGGAAGGACAAACACTGTATATTCTATGAATTTTTGAGGAAAAATGAGTATCATGGCTGAGCATGGTGACACACACCTATAATCCCAGCACTCTGGCAGGCTGAGGCAGGATGACTGCAAGTTTGAGCCCATCCTGGGAAACTTAGCAAAACCCTGTTTCAAAATAAAAGGAGATTGGGGATGTAGTTCAGTTTGGGCACCAACAGCACCACCAAAAATAAAAAAGCAACAAGTCATCATCAAATTGTGACAGCAGCTTCACTAATGCCCAAGTAAAATACTGATGTTACTGAAAACTGAATGTAAGTGTCCACATCCTACTGTACTTTCCACAGGGGAGGTTTCACATTTAGGTCCTTGAATCCTGGGCCCAAACTGTCTTACCTTGTATAACCGCAGACTTCTGATCATCTCAGACTCCAATTTTAATGATGGAATGGAAAGGGAGGAAGTCTGTGATTGTAATGTAGAAGGAAGGAAAAGGTCCTAAAGAAAGGGTAATAGCCAAAAATAGTTCTCAGCAGAAAGCATATGAAATCTACTGCCTTCCCTCAGCCCCAAATGCGTGGGAAGACCCTCCTAGAACCCCTGTAAATTCTCCCAGGTCCCACAAAAATCACAAGACCTACAGTGCTTCTCCATTTGTTAAGTTACACAAACCAGATCTCCTGGCACACGCATCAATGAGTATTTTTCCCACCTGAATACAGTGTCTCAACATGAAGTAGGGACCACAACTATCTTACTCCTCACCTCCTAGGAAAGGAAACTGAGCTACAAAAGAACGACTTGCCTAAGATCTAGCCAGTTAGGAGCTTGAAAGAATTCAGTCCATTACTATCAGCCTGCCCAGGCTTCCCCATGCCCAGCTTGGACCCAGCAACCTGACTGTGCTCCTCCTAAGGATGGCAACAGCCTTCCAGATCAGTGGAGAGCAGCGGTCAGTAGCACACAGCCTTTGGAGCCAACCAGAGTTGATCCAAATCCCAGCACCAGCACTGATCAGCTGTCAAGTAAGGAAAAACCACCCTCTTGAACTCAGCTTCCTTATACACAGAATAGGGACTTAAGTCCTTTCCTTAGAACTGCAGTTGACACTACACACGAACGTTAACCAGGAACATTAACCAGCCTGATGACATGGCAGCCAGCTGGTCACACGTGTTTCATGAGTCCATTTTCTGCTGCTACAACATTAATGTAGGACCAGGGAACCCAGAAGCAATGGAAGTTTACTTGGCTCACCATTCTGGAAGCTTGACAGTTCCAGGGCATAGTGACAGCATCTAGCCAAGGCTCACATGCTCAGGCAGAAAGGTGCAAGGATGAGTGAGTGTGTGCAGGAAACTGCGCTTTTATAACAAAAGCACATCCATGAGAACTAACCCAGTATGGGTGGAAGAACCACTCTCTTGAGAATGGTGCTATTCCATTCCTGAGGGTGTCCCCCTACTATCTCAATCACCCCTCACCAGGCTGCCACCTCTCAATATCACCCAATGGGAATCAAGGTTCCAACATGTGGACTTTAAGAAGATACATCCAACCGTCACAGATATACAGGGGAAAATTCACCTTTGTTTCTATTTCTAACACCTCACCACAAGCATTGGACAAGAGAGCTTCATTCATCTCCAGTAACACAGGGAGAGGGGTAGCTTTATCTATTTTTGCCCATACTTAATCATATACAGCCTGAAAGACTTCTGAGTAGCCCTAGAGAAAAATGTTCTCAATATATATGAGCTTAAAGGCTTTTTTCATGGTATTTCATGACTTTCACATATGAAAATTATATCGGCTTAAAAGGACAGCCTTTTTGCTCATCAACAATGAACAAAACATATGCGTGACCCCTATCAAAAGTGAAGGACTACCCAGTTGTGTGTGGCTCATCTCTAATGACCTCGAAAAACAGATCAGCAGACATACCAGTAAGCACCCCTGAGCACTGGCCACCTACAGCATTCTATATCCTACAAAGCAAACAAATTAATGACAAATGTAAATTATGCAACCAGAAATTCACATTTATTATGCTGGTGAATCTTTGTCCTCGTGTGCGCAGGACACTCAGTATAATTACCACCAGTGCCCTTTGCACTCAGAAGTAATGCCACGGAGACCACACACGCCATGTAACGTCACTTCTGATTCCTGTACGGCAAATACGCTCAGGTGAAGAAGAATCCCGGGTAAAAGCTGTGAATGAATCTTGACCTGTGTCATGTTGGCTGGGCAAGTTAGCTGTCATCTCTGAGAATTCAGGTCCTCATATCAAAAAGTAGAAATTATAACCTTGCTTTGCAAAGTTACTTTAAAACCACAGAGATGTGTGTCCTACCAAAAGCCTGGTATAGGGCACAGATGTGCTCGATACATGCAGCTACGGTGTGACTGTAAAGTGGGGCTCTCAACACCTCCCCTCCCCTTATCTGTAACAACTAGCACTTGTGCATCACCGTACCTTTGGCAGGATGCTTCCTATACATGATGATGTGTGACTTCTAAACTCAAAAAGTGACCTGAGACCCAGTCAGTCTCCTCCAGCTCTGCCCTGCTAGGATTCTAGTATTTAACAACTCATTGGCTGTCTGTGCGCCAGACCTCCCAGGGGGACAGCACCAGTTACTGAAAATATTCTTGTCTGTACTACAGAACTGTGTTGTATGGTTACCTGATTGCTCTCAGATCTCCTACATGCAGAATGAATACCATTCCTACCTTAGGATGGTATTGTAGCCAGGGATTGTGGGGAGAACAATTAGAATCAGGACACAGAATTTATAATATTATTTTATGATGGTCATCCAGAGTTAAACACAAAAAAGTACAGGAAATCTGTCCACAACAGTAAAGACCCAGAATATTCAGCCAAGGGCCTGGATCCCACAGCAGTGTCCTGCATGAGTCCAGATGAAGACCTAGAGCCCATGACAATGCCTCCCACAAGTCCAACTGGAGGTCCAGAGCCTACAAGAAGGACTCACGCAAGTCTGTTTTACAGATCTGCACTGGGAAGGCCCAAAGGTCAGCAGTAGAAACTAGAAAGTCTATGCCAGCGGGGTGAAGGAGCTGTGCTAGTAGGTTGAGCGTTCTACGCTGGAGCCGAGAAGTCACGCCCAAAATAAAGTCCAGGGCTGCCCTGAAAAGTACCACAGCCATTCTCAGTGACAAAAGTCTTGAGCCCCTCTGATGATAAAAACAGTCAAGTACATGCCAGGAAGCCAGCATGACAATTTTCTCCTGAAGATTAAACAGCACACATCTTCCCCTCCGGAGCCAGGAAGCGATGCTCAATGTAAGGACCAGAGCTCCCCCAAAGTGAACCACAGCCACTCTCACCAACAAGGTCCCAAGCTCCTCTGACGACAATGGTCAAACTCATATTGGGGAAGCTGGTCATGACAAGCTCCTCCAGGAGAACGGCCTGAAAGAGCAACACTTAGAGAAACCCGCAACACCTCACTCGTCTTCTCCACATCTCTATGCTGGCAACTTTCCTCAGGTGGACCATCTAACGCTCAGCACCATGCTGATTTAACTCAGCTGGTGTCACGCTGACCACCAGTTTTTAATCCATAACAGATGGTAACTGCAGTGTGCTAACACGACACTTCATTCTGAAGGTGATTAATTAGTACATTTATCACTAGAGCAGTTTTTGACCTAGCATGTGCTAGTGATAGTGAAGTGTTAGATATCACCAACATCATTAACAACTGTGGACATGTGTATGGATTTCTGAACTACACGAGCTAGGGAAAACCTCCACTCACCGGCCACATAATCTTGGCACATGGCTTAATTTCTCTAATAAGAGATCATCTATAAAATGGGAATAATATTACCGAAGAGTGCTAGCGGAAGAATTAAATGGGTAAATGTATACGTACCGAGCTTGGAATAGTGCCTAGCACATGATGGAATACAGTAACTGTTACTTATCTCACTGAAGCTACTAATCACAATATTATTGTCCCTCAATACAGAACTTAATCATGTAACTTAATATAATAATAGTGTGATTCAGTTTCACATACATATGTTTTAAGTAAAGGAAATACAAGTCTGTAAGCCTTGGGGATTGGCCAAGGCGGAGTGAGCTCATTGAAGCCTGTTTCTCTCACTGATTTCAAATGAGGTTTATATGCAGAATACAGAAATCGACTACTGAGGACCTAGGAAGTAAGAAGGATCAGGTACACTGTGGAAAAAGTCAAAGCTTGAAGAAATACACATTGAGTAATCTCCTGGATTCAGTTTTCCTCTTTTGTCTCCTGGCTTTGATCCAAAGGAGGGTGGGCCAAAGCAAGGAAGCACCCAGGGGGGACAGTGAAACTCTCAGACAGATCTCCCGGCCTGATGACTGGGATATGGGACCCCTCAAGTCCTAGGCCATGATAACTACCCCAGGTATATATTTTATTTATTTTCTCTCCTTGTCTTCCTGTCCTGCTTTAAGGCCAGCCCTCATCATGAGGCTAAAACGCTGCTAGGCAACATAAGCTTCTATCTAAAACCACAGGAAATAAGCCCTTTTTCTTGCCAAAGGAACTGTGAATGAGGGACACTGCAGTTTAACAGCAGAGGAGGATGTTTGATTTTGTTTTATTTTCTCTTGCCTCTTCACCCTGAGGCGCCACAAGGAACTACAAACTAGTACCTTGGTACAGGAGGGTAAAACAACCAAGCCCACCTTTCTTTCACGACAGCTGGGGAAAGGGGACCCAAGAGCAAAACTATGAAAGAGATTCCAGAGAATAAAGTTGGAAAAAGAAATCCTGTAAATCTATGTCTGAGTCACCACAGTCTGAGATTCCTCCAGGACATGTTCGTGTGTAAAACCCTCAGAGCAGCAGAGCCTCAAGAATTCGCTACAACTTAAAGAACCCATTGGTCCCATACTGAGCAGTACATATGTGGGGCAGATACAAAAGCATTCAAAGTCTTTGAAAAGTAGTTTACAGGTTAAGAGGCTCATAATGCTGGGCACAATGGCACAGACTTGTAATCCCGGCTACTCAGGAGACTGAGGCAGGAGGATCCCAAGCTGGAAGCCAGCCCAGACAATTGAGCAAAACCATGTCTCAGAATAAAAGAAAATAAGCAAGGGCTGGGCAGGTAACTCAGCGCTCCTGGTTTTAATCCCCAATCCATGGGGCGAATGAGGAGGTTCATCAAACCCCAAATGAAATAAACTCAAGAGAAAACAGTGCCCCATAATCAGACTGCTGAAAACCAAAATTAAAGAAAAAAATCTTTAGAAAATCAATACATCCCCTATAGACAAAACAGCAACTAAAATGAGTATAGGTTTCTTATCTCATGTGATAGAGGCTAGAAGACAATGGATGAAGCCTTGTAAATAAAGGTGAAGTAAAATATCAGGGAAGGAACAGAAAGAAATTCATCACCAGATGATGTTATCTAAAATAAATGCTAGAGAAAGGTCTTTGGTTCAAAGGAAAATGATGCCAGAAGAAAACTTCAAGAAAAAAAGAGATGGGATGTATCTGGGTAACTGTGGTAGAATATTTGTGTCTGTTTAAAATTCTTTATAATCAGAGTGGCTATTGGGAGCAAAAATAAAAGTGGGAACTTTTATTGTATATAGATACAGTACATATAACAATTATAAAGAAGAATTTGGTTGTAGCGCTTCAAAATTTTATTCAAGTACTGGGCTGGGGATTTAGCTCAGCGGCATAAGCGCCTGCCTTGCAAGCAGGCAGTTGTGAGTTCAATCCCTAGTACTGATTTAAGAGAGAGAGAGAGAGAGAGAGAGAGAGATAAAGTACTATCCTTTTGAAAAGTAAGTATGAAACACACACACAAAGGGGCAAAGGGACTAAAAGTTAACAGAAACATTTAAATAGAATATTAAAAAGATCAAACAATCCAAGTGAAGGCATTATAAGAAAGGGTGAACAGAGGAACAAAAATCAGAATAAACAGAAAGCAAATAATAAAACAGTCACTAAATCCAACTGTACCGATAACTACATTAAATAAATGGTTCAAAGACACCATGTAAGATTTTCAGACTGGATTAAAACAATGAGATACAAGGATATTCTGTCCATTAAAAAACCTATAAATTATGACATAGATAAGGTCAAGCTAAAAGAATGTTAAGAGACATAACTTGCAAACACTAAGCAAAAGAAAGCTAGATATAAATACCAAAGTAAAACCCAGAAAAATGACAAGCCAAGAGGCCAAGAGGCCAGAAGCCAAGAGGCTTGCCACATAATGATAAAAGAATAAATTCACCAAGAACTAACAATTCTAAATGCAAGTTTAAAAACACATGAAGCAAAAGCTAATAAAAAAAAAATAGGGCAAATCCAACTTTAAGTTGGATGGAGATATTAACACTCCTCCCTCAGTGATGAATAAAACACGTAGACAGGAAACTGGCAAGGGTGTAAAAGTCCTGAATAATTCCATAAATATTTCTCCCTGATTAACATCTATGGAAAACAACTTATCATCATCAGAACACAGAGTCTTTTCAAGCATATATGGAACTTTCAACAATATATGCTACGGTTGGCACATAAAACAAACCCTAAAGTCTTTAAAGAACTGAAATCACATAAAGTGTGCTATCTGACTCTAATGGTGTTACAGTTTATATCTAGACATCCCCCAAAGCTCCTAGGTGGGGCTTTGGGGAGGTGACTGGATAATGGGTGTGTGTTACTCATCAGTGGATTGGCTAAGAGGTAAAGCCTGGCTGGAGGAGGCGGGTCACTGGGGCTTGTCCAAGAAGCATCTATCTCCCTCCCACTCCCTTGATAGCTCTGTTTCCTGCCAGCTACACCAACAGCTCTTTCTTCTTTGCTAAGCCCCTCTGCCTTGGAGCCAGCTAACTAGGGACTGAAATCTCTACAAACTGTGAGCCAAAATAAACCTTTCCTATTATATTTATGAGTATTGGGTATTATGCCTCAGCAATGAGACATACCTAAAACAAATGGAAGTAAAGCAGCTATGAGTATCAGATTACCTAGAAGATTCCAAAATATTTGGAAAGTAAACAATACACTTATAAATAACCCATCAGCCAACCAGAGGTAAATTAGGAAATATCTTGAATTAACTGAAATGAAAACACAGAATATAAAAATCTGTGCACTACAGTTTAGAGAAATGTATGGTATTAAATGTTTATATAATAAAGATGAAAGATCTAAAATCAATGTAACATTTCATTTTAAGAAATTAGCAAGAAAAAGAGAATAATATTTTGTAGAGAAAGAGTAAGAACAGGAATTAACAAAACTGAAAACAGAAACACACACACACACGCGCGCGCACACACACACACAAAATCAAACCAAAAGCTTATCCTTTAAAATTATTTACAGAACTGATAAACCTCTAACCAGGGTGCCCCAGGTGGGTGCAGGTACAAAATATTAGTATCATAAGTGAAGGGAAAGACACCACCACTGACTCTACAATAGTAAAGGGCTAATAAAATACAATGGGGCTAGATGTATACATCAGTGGTAAAGGGCTTGCCTAGCCCTCCCTGGGTTTGATCCCTAGCATTGCAAAAGAGGTAGGGAAAGAAAGAAAAAGAGAAGGAAACACACTGTAGTCAGAGGTTGTGCAGAGAACAATTAGAATCAGGACATGGAGTTTATAATATTGTTTTATGATGGTTACCTCGAGTTAACACAAGAAAACGCAGGAAATCTATCCACAACACTAAAGACATAGAATATTTAACCAAAGGCCTGAATCCCACAGCAATGTTCCACATGAGTCCAGGTGAAGACCCAGAGCCCATGACAATGCCTCCCCTGAGTCCAGCTGGAGGTCTAGAGCCCACAAGAAGGACTCACGCCAGTCTGTTTTACAGATCCGTGCTGGGAAGGCCCAAAGGTCAGCAGTGGAAGCTAGAAAGTCTATGCCAGCAGGGTGAAGGAGCTGTGCTAACAGGTTGGGGGTTCTACACTACCAGTGTAGTGTAGAACCCCCAACCTATCAGTGTGAGTGTGAGTGAAGTCACACTCACAACAAAGACCAGGGCTGTCCTGAAAAGCACCACAGCCATCCTCAGCAACACAGAGGCCCCAAGCTCCAAAGACAACAAGCACAGTTGAGTACATGGCAGGAAGCCAGCATGACAAGTTCATCCTGGAGACCAAGCAGCACATGTCTTCCCCTCCAGAGCCAGGAAGCAATGCTTGATGTAAGGACCAGAGCTCCTCCGGGAGAACCAACGGCTCAAACAGCAACTCGTAGGAGAACCCACAACGCCTCAGTGCATCAACGCCTCTTCTCCACATCTCTATTTATGCTGGCAACTTTCCTCAAGTGGAACATCTACGCTCAGCACCATGCTGATGTAATCTAGCTGCCATTAAACTGACCACTAGTTTTTAATCCATAACAAAACAGAAGAGAAAAAGGGAAAGAAAAGAAGAAAAAGAAAAACAATATTGCCAACAATGCAAAAACTACCTACATGACTTCGTGTAGTACATCCAATTTTGTGATGGAGAAAATGAGTATGTAAGTGCTCAGGACCTATGTTTGCTATGATAACCATTCTACTTTGCTATTATGCTGCAAAAGTAGCCATGAACGATGGCAACGAATAGGCATGGCTGTGTTTCAAAAAACTTTATTTACAAGACAAAGTCGGTAACCTTTGGCTCTTAGTTTTCTAATATTTGCCTCAGATGAAATAGACCAATTCCTCGAGTGATAAAAACTATCACTGGAGAAGAAACAGGTTACCTGAATATATTCTAGGTATGTACAAGGGAAATTGAATTTGTAATTCAAATCTTTGCAAAAAAGAAAACTGAAGATCTAGGCAGTTTTACTAATTAATTCTACCAAACATTTGAAGAACAAATAATATCAATTCTTTGCCCTATCTTCCATAAAACTGAAGACAAGGGAACACTTTCCAATTCATTTTAAAAATGAAGGATTTCTTTATATCAAAACCTGTCAAAGACATTGAAAGTTACATGTTGCTGGCAGAAAACAATATTAATATGCCTTGTTAACACAGACACAGAAATCTTCAACAAAATATTAACAAGTTGAATCCAGCCAGATATAATAATCACAATACATCACAACCGTATAGTACTTGACCTAGGAATGCAAAACTGGCTCAACACTCAGAAATCAATGTAATGGATTCTAATGCACTAAAGAAGAAAAAACAATGACCAACTCAATAGGTGCATAAAAATCATTTGAAGAAATTCAATGTCCATTCATGATTAAAAACAACAATTACTTCAGCAAACTAGAAATCAAAATGAGCTTTCCTGACCTGAAAAAAATGAATCCTACAACTAACATCATACTGAAGGGGAAAAGGCAGCATAAATATTTTCCCATAAGGTCAAGAACAGGACCTATCTCACCTCACTACCCCTATACTGAAAGTCTTGGTGAGAGCAATAAAGCAAGACAAAAATAAATTTAAAAATTGAAAAGGAATATAATTATATTGCCTGATGACATAATTAGTTGCACAGAAAATCCTAAAAATCAACAAAAGTTTTATAAAATGTTTAAAACTATTCAGTAAATTAACAAAATCAAAGAAGACAACCTTAAAAAAACAATTCTATTGCCACAAACTAGCTGTGAATAGTTGCAAATCAAAAAATGTTAAGTAATGTAGTTCAATAACTACAAAAATTTAAATGCTTGGAGAATACACACACACACACACACACATATATATATATATATATATATGTATGTATGTATCTATTACTATATGCTGAAAACTATTTTTAAAACACTAATTAAATAAAACTCAAATAAATGAAGAGGTAGACCTATATATGGATATCAATATTGTTTTTGAGTTTTCCCAAACTGATCTACAAATTTAACATAATCCTGATCTAGATACTAGCACACCTCTATACAAATTGACAGCTCTAAAATGTATGTGATAGAGGTAAAATAAAGAACTTTTAAAAAATCAATAATTAAAAAAAAGCAACAATAAGGAAAACTTAGTTTTTAAACATGGGTAAACAATTTGAAAAAACACTCCATCAAAGATATGTAGATGGCCAAAACATGAAAAAATGTCCAACATCATTAGTTATTAGGGAGCTGAAACTTAAAACCACAGTAAGATACCTCTATATGAATATTAGTACGGCTAATTTAAAAAAAAACTGACAATGCCAAGATTTAGCAAGAATACAGAACAACTTTTACACCATACACTGCTGGTGGGATATAAAATGGTACAGACGCTTTGGAAAACAGCTCTGCAGTTTCCGATAAAGTTAAATATCTACTTAGATGGGATCTGTAATCCCATTCCAAGGTATTTACCCAAGATAAATGAAATGTATGTTCACACAGAAGAAACTGGAAACAGTCCAAAAGCCTTTCAGCTGGTGAATGGTTAAACAAACTGCTGGCCTTCATACACTGGCATTCTGCTAAGCAATAAAAAGGAACAGACCAGCAACAACATGGGTAAATCTCAAATGCATTACGCTAAGAGAAAGAAGCGAGGCTCATAGACTGCACACTGTGTGAATCCATTTAGAGTACATTCTAGAAGGCAAAAACCATGGAGAAGCATGGGGGGGGGCCTCCAGAGGGGTGACACAGGGGAGTTCTGAGAGTTCACAATATCTTGATTGTGGACATGGTTACGGCACTCTATGCATGTGTCCAAACTTGCAGGAAGATTTGACTGTATAGAAATTTAAATGGATTTTATTTAAAAAAAGAGGAATTACAAACATCCACAGATAAGTAACTGGCATTAACTATGTACCAGGCACTTCTCATTGAGAAGGAAAAGCAAAGAAAATAACTTCTTACTCAAGTTCCAAGACAGCTCTATGGGAGCCAAAAAATCTTCCTAAGATCCAAACTGGGGAACTCACTGCACAACTCTGCTACTAAGTGCACTTATTAGCAATGCAGATTCCCAGGCACGGTAGACCTAGGAGTTCAAATCCTGCTTCACCCAGACTTCTTATGTGACCCCAGAAAAGTAACTCCTGTTTCCTCATTTCCTTCCTTAAAAAGGAAGTAATGCTCCCACCTAACTGTGTGGTTATGGGAATTAATATAAGGCCCCAGAGCAGCACTTGGCATCTGTTCTAGAGCTAAAAGGACACAGTTATTCCACTTGTCACGGCAGCCACATAGTGCTTGGGCCATCTAATAAATCTTGGTTTGCTTGCTGCAAACACTCCAATGTGGTCCAAGGAGCCCAAATCTGTATAATAAGTAGCATACTAAATATAAGCCATACACATGTGGAGGAGATTATTCTTGTGCTAATAATCCATGATGTGTCAGAGTGCCTCCTGGTCTCACAGTGAGAGCAGTCGCCGACAGAACAGGCTAATTGTTATTCATATTAATATTAATAAACCTTCACATGTCCACACCGCTATCCAGCTGAGAAGCACTCTCAGACCCATTATGTCCTCACCTCATCATGACAAGGCAGGGAAACTGTTCTTTGCAGGAAAGCAAGGTGACAAACGTCTCTATGTGGAAGGCGTCATCATTTATAATCATATTAATACCAAGTATAGCCCACCACTGCAGTCAGAGGGACTAGGAGAATCACAATTGTTCAAAGCAAACCCAGAATACAAATGTGGGGCTACAACCACAGTGGTCACTGAAGCCTTCCCTGCCTAGAATTCTCAGCCTACTCTAAATTTAGGGTAATGCATCATTAATCTAGCAGACATGACAAATCAATTCTTTTTCTTTTTGGCAATGCCAGAGACGGAAGCCAGGACCTTGCACACACTAGGAAAGTATGCTATGACTACCCACCTGGATTAAGCACTTTTTACAGAACTCAAGGGCCCTGCCCTCAAGACACCCAATATTCTAGTTGGGTATGGGGTGCACACACACCTGTAATACTAGCATGTTGGAGGCTGAGACAAGAACACCACAAATTCAAGTCCAGCCTGGGCAACTCAGCAACTTAGAAAACCCTGCATCAAAATAAAAATAGAAGGGCTACCAAAGAAGCTCAGCCTCAGCCCCCTAGTAGCAGAAAAAGGAGCAATAGTTCAGTGGTTCTCAGGCCCTAGAGGGTGGGCCTGATGTACACCATGGGCCTTCATCAGCTAGAGGACTAGCACTGAGACAAAGCCCACACGCTCACAGCAACCACAGGACCTGTGCCCAGGGCCAGAACTCAAAAACCTGTCGCAATGCCTTCCCCAAGGTGGCACGAGCCCAGAGTGGCTGTGACCTCACCAAGCTCACATTATCACATCATCTTGGGGATCATGCTTAGGAGGATGGCAGGTGATCAGAGGCAGAAAAACAAGAGACCAAACGATAAACAGCTGTGGCCACAAACAAGTGATGGAGAGAACCGGACAAAGATGAGTCCCCGTCAGAATTCCCTCTTCTAGGACTGGCCTGAGAGCCAGGCCACACTCCAGAGCCTCAGAGCAGGAAGGCCACACAACCCCTGCTGCTCCTCCCAGGTGTGTGCTATCAGCTCCATCCAGACAAAGAAAACAAGAGACGCAGATAAACAAAGTACCCGACTGCTCTCTCTGCCCTGGGAATTGTCAATATTAGCTGCAGGACATGCTTGTTTTTCCCCTTGCACTCTTAGAACACGCTGAATTCACCTGCACCAGGAAACTTTTTTCCCTGGGAAATAAGCAAACACCCTTGTGAGCTCAAGGGAGCTTTGATGAGCACAACCAGTTCTCCTCTGTTGAACAAAACACACAGATGGTCGCTCACAACATCACACCCACTTCCAAGGTAAAAGTCACCTATAAAGGGGCAAACAAACCAGGAGAACAGCACCACAGCCCCCTTCCAGGAGCCTGAGTCCTCATCTTCAAAAGAAAGTCCTCATCTAGAGACAGCCCTGGCCCTGAGCTCGAGTCTCCCCAGGGGTGACAGCAAGAAAAATGGGCCTCGCTGGTGATGGAGACTCGTGGTGGATGAAAATCAGAGGCAGCTGAGACAGTATCTTCTTGTGCTTTGATTTCTCCTGAATGATTCATAAAGGCATCCAGTTCTGTGCCTCTATGCATCTCCTTTAGAAAGGGTTTTATAAACATTTTTGATGAATCGACAGGTCAGGACTTGTGTGTGCGTTCGTGCTCCGCCCTCTGATAGTGACAATGTATGGGGCTTCCTGCTGTGAATATGCCAGGGTGCATCACAGCTGCCTTCTGCACAGTGCTTAGCTTCGTTTCCCAGTTGCCTCTTGAATACGCATATAACTTCACCTGCTCCTATCCCAACAGTCCTGTGAGGAACACCAGGTAGGGACTGCTGTACCCATTCCACAGATGAAGAACTGAAAACAAGATACATGTTGCACAAACTTGCGCAACTTGTTAAGCCAGAAGTCTCCACACCTGTAGGTTGAACATGTCCTACCCACTACCCAGAGAGGCCACTGGCTTGGTGAGAGATCTGTAAATGGTCCACTCTCATGATCTCTGATGATTAAAGAAAAAGCCTCTGCAGCCATCAAGGAGCACAGATCCTTCTTGGTAGCCCTCAGGTTCTCCATACTGTTGCACACTTAACCATCCGAATAGTCAACTGAAGTAAAATACCAGTGTCTGTGTATCACCCGGACATTCTGATCTAACTGGATTGGGATGAGGTCTAGTAAATATTTTATTAAGAGTTCTTTCATCCTTGAAAACCTCTAGCCTCTAGCCCTATTAGGTAATAAGTAACAGAACTGACTACAACACTTGAGTGATAATCCATAAAGAGTGAGGAAGCACAGGAAGATTCTAATTATAAAACCCAGTCTGCCCATCACCTAGAGCAGACTGACACTGAGCCAGGGCAGATGCCAGCAAAGGGAAACTCTGACTTATTTACAGCAAAGCCGATCTCCAAATGCAAATTAAAATCCTGCACACTGTTTACATCCAAATGCAAAATTAAAATCCTGCACACTGTTTACGTCCAAATGCAAAATTAAAATCCTGCACACTGTTTATGTCCAAATGCAAAATTAAAATCCTGCACACTGTTTATGTACCAAACTGATGAAAAGTGGAGGTCAGTCCACTCTGCCCCAGAAGCAGAGGCTTTGGCAGAGGCTACCTGTGCTGGATCCATGCCCACATCACTCTCTCTTTCTTAGCTCAGGGCAGGGATGGTCTAAGGAAAGAGAAACCAGTTGTGTGCACACTGCTTAATTAAGGGTTTTTACTGCTTGTCAGGACTGCAGGTCTGCATTCATTTGCATACATTGGCCCTGCATTCCCTGTAGAATGAACGTACAGGGACCCAGAAAAAGCCTCACTTACACTTTTCTATTCCTACTGCCTTCTCCACAAGTCACTCCTATGATTCATTCAGGGGTGGCCAGGATGAACCCCCATGTTATTGGTGACTCTTAAAAAGAACTAAATTTCTGTGGGGTCCCGTGGCATCTGCAGGACCACGAGTTTCCTTGGCAAATGGTTCAGTTCCACTTGTGTGTAGCCATGCACGGCAGTTAGGACCCAGAATACCAGCGGAAGGTTCATGTGTTACAGAGAGTCCCCAGGGTGGGGAATGGTAGAGCATTTAGGAGGGGAACCTAGTGGAAGGTTCTTAGGTTACTGGACTCCCAACAGGGACAAGGAGACCCCAGAAACTTCCTTTTTCTCTTTTACTTCCTGGCCATAAGGTGAGCAAATCTGCTTTACCGAGCCCACCCTCCATGATAGGCTGTTTCACTGTCAGCTCAAGGTAACACAGCCAGCCAACCACAGACTGCAACTGCCAGAACTGTGAGCCCAAATAAACCTTTTGGCAATTAACTGTCACAGACCTTTTGTTATAGTGACAGAAAGTTGACTCACCATGATAGTGAAAAATACATTCAGTTTTCAAAAATACTTATCAGGGAAGGAGTGCTTAGTGGTGGGTAAAAGGACATGATTAAGTAACATTGTAAGACAGTTTTGGAAATGGCTATGAGCCCATATGGTCCCTCCCTTCTTCCTTTCCCTCCCCTCCTGTCCCCTCTCCTCCCCCCCTTCCTTTCCTTTCTCAGCCACCAAGATGAGCAGAGAGGGCTCATCACTGTTTCATTTCACTGATAATGAGGGACACACTGATATGCCTGTCAAAATATTTCAGACTAGTAATCATCACACACATAATAGGAACAGGATAGAAACCAACACACTGCAAGACATGCCTATGTTACGCATCAAAACCGAGGGCAAATATTTCTCCAATTATTCTTTAAGGGATAATACCCAGCCAGTTAAAAAGCTGCAATCTGAGTTGCTTCCACTTTTGGCTAATAATGTGAATTAATGATGTGTTTACTTGTGAAAGAGTCAGTCTGAGGTACCCAAGAAATACACGGCAGACCTGAAAATGAGAGTTTCTCGCTGGAAACAGGCAGCCAGCTGGAGACAGGAACTGGGGAATTATCTTACAAGCTATTTCTCACAACACCTTGGGGTGCTTGTTAAAAATGGCAATGTCTCCACCCAACTGCAGGCCTAATGGATTAGACCAGTGGACTAGTGGGTTATAGGATGGAGCTGCATTTCATAATCTCCCTAGGTGGGTGTCATGGCTGAGAACTACTGGTCTGGATAGTAGGCTGAGGCTTTGGGATGGACAAGAAGACCAAACATCCTCATCCACAGGAGGAAGGAGCCAAAATGAGCCACGCCAGAGTCAGGGGTAAATAAATTAATGATGCAGGAACTGCAGCTATCAAGCCACACGAGAACAATAAAGGAATCGGGCATCATAGAAAGGGCTTGGCAGGAGACAAGCAGCAGGAACAGAGGGACCTGTCCGGTGACTTTCTACAAACAGGAATCTTAGTGAGCAAAGTGCCTTGGTAAAATCTGAGAAAGTCTCCTTCCTTCAGCATACCATGTGGCCCAATTCTACACAAACCAAAGCAGCTGCTGGGTCTACATCAATCGGCCACATCACCTCCTTGCCTTCTGTCACTCCCAGCAAATTAATAATAGGATTGGCTGGCTTTACTGGGGGACCTATGGTCAAGGCCCCTCTTGGGCTCATCATGATGCATTTGACCTCAAGCCTTCCCACATCTCATTACTAGGAGTTAAAAGCAGAGAAAGAGCATCTGTATTGCTGCACCAGCTCGAAGACACAGGGCCACCCCACGTCCCAGAATGGATTCTCAAAACGATGACCTATAGCAGACACACGTGAGAGACTTTATCTGGGAAACTGATTTTCACTGGCCCAGGCTTCAAGGGCTTTCTTAGCCTCTCTGAGTTTGTCTACTGTGTTTATCAGCTTGAGGGGTATATTTTACACACTACCCATCAGAACAAAGAATCAGGAGGCAACAGGAAAATTCCAGGTTATAAACCAGGGAGATGTGTTCGAACAGTGCCTGAGAAGTTTTCAAAACTTCAGAAATTCATCCTCACCTACCTTTAGTATTTTCAGTGCAGCACTAGCATTCTAACAAACCAGTAAGTCATAAACCAGTCCCTCTATGAGTAAGCACTGTTAATTTGAAAAATGTTCCCAGTGCTATTTTTACATAGGGGCTATTAAAAGACCATTTTCTTGTTCTCTTTCATTAATTCCAAAATCACTTATTGGGCACTATGCTATAAAGGAAGGACAAGATGCAATCAAAGTAGATAGGGTCCCTGGCCCAGTGCTCTATGGTGCCAAGGGGCAGAATGGGCATGAAAGTGGAGACCTGGGCTGTAATCCCAGCACTTTAAGAGGCTGAAGCAGGAAGATCGTAGGTCCAAGTCAGCCTGGGCAATGTAGCAAGACTCTGTCTCAAAATAAATAAAAAGGCTGGGAATGTAGCTTGCTGTGAAGACCCCAAGGATGGGGGCAGAAACAGATAGGCAGACACCTGGATCCTCCATCCATTGCTTACAGTGTGTTAGAGAAGCTTTAAGGACCCAACATTCATTCATTATCAACCCAAGGAAGTAAACTAGACAAGCATAATACACCCATTAAACAGACTTTTAAAATAAAGGCTTAAGATGCAACTTGCCATCTGTACACTTCCAGCATATGAAAGTCTGAAATCCACCTAGGTTTCCCTTGACTTATCTATGACTCTCATAGAAAAGAATGAATGAACTCTGGTGTGCCCCTGCTTTGGGGAAAAATGGTATGGAAGGTTGGAACAGAAGAGGAGAGAGGCAGCTAAGTCACCGGCTCTCTGGGACCAGCCCTTCTTTGCTCTGCTCTGTTGGTGTCCGGTCCATGCTAGAGCATGGAGTCTTGGCCTTAATAAAGATCAACCAGGATAAGGCCACAAAGCAGAGACATGACTTTGTCACGCTAAGCATAATTAAATTCTCATAAACCAGACCCTGCCAGCCCATTGGCTTCTACTACCTTTTATTCTATTTGCTATGCAACTGTGTCAAACCAGAAAGGACAGACACTGCTTGTGATGAACACAATTTAAACTCATTCTGTGGACCCAGGAAAAGGCTAGCTGGATGGTTTATCCAGAAAAAGAGGAGATCAGCCCCAAGAGCCAGAAGTTGCAGGTCCTCTGGTAACACTGGGGAGCTTCTGGCAGAAACTTCCTACACCACTGTTACACTGGCCTTAAAGTCATGGGCCAGGTTTAAGGACGTATAAATTATTGGCCAACAGTCAGTTTTGTAGAGTAGCTTTCATTTCCTTGGCATCTTAGAAATGAGGTCCACAGGGACTTTCACCTTCAGGAAAACAGTTTGTGAACTGTTTGGATATCAGCTGTTGTCATGTCCTAAGGGACCTATCCATATGACCAACCTGCCACTGGGTATCCCTCAGCCCCACCATACCCATACACTACCTTTCTGCACTAAGACTTCCGTTGTCACTGCCTCTGTGCTCATCAGGACCTTTCATGCATGGCAATTTCAAAACACCCTGGAAACAGCAATTTGGCAGAGGAAATGCCAAATACTAACAAAGGACATGGTGACAGTGGGCAACTGTCCTGCTGTCGGCAAGAGCTGACAACTTGAATTTAGGTGCCTTGTTCTGTTGTGATCAATGAGCATTTTTCTGGTGCTGGCACTGTCTATAAAGGATATTTGGGCCCACATCTTAGGAAAGCATCAAAAGAGACAAGAAATCAGAGCCAGCTGTCAAGGAACCCAGGGTTCTGCATTTAAAACATGGAGGTCAATCAGAAAGAAGGCTCCCGGGAGAGGTCAAAATCAAGTGTAATGGTTTGGATATGAAATGTCCCCTAAAGGCTGATGTAGTAAAGGCTTGGTCTCCAAAGCAGCAAGGCTCAGAGGTGGGGCTTTTGGAAACACCCTCCTACCCATACCAAGAAATAATGCTTGGTGGACCAACTTTATCAGTGGAATTATCTGCTGATGGATTTATAATTTTATGGCATCATTGGGAGGTGATGGAGACTTAAAGGTGGGACCTAGTTGAAGAGAGGGGGTCACGGTGGTGTGACCTTGGGGACTATATCTTGTCCCCAGCCTCTTCCTAGATCACTCCCCCTTGCATTCTCAGCTCTTGCTCTCTCTCATTCCCAAAAAGCACCATGAGATGGGCAACTGCCTTCTAACATCCTTTCCATGGAGAATTTCTGCCTTGCCACAGGCTGAAAGCAGTGAAGCCGGCAGATCACAGACTGGAGACTCTGAAGCCATGAAAAGAAACTCAATCGTTGCTTCTTTAAGTTGTTTTTCTCAGGTATCTTGTCACAGCAGCAGGAAGCCAACACCACAGGGCAAAAACTGGCCTCTGAATCACGCCCAGTGAATCTCAAATCCAGTCTTTCTATAGGGGGTACTGACTATGTTGGTTAATTTTGTTCAACTTGACTGTGCTAAAGGGTACTCAGAGCTGGTACAGCATTATTTCTTGGTGTGGGTAAGAGGGTGTTTCCGGAAGAGATTGTAATTTACACTGACAGAGTAAAGAAGATCTGCCCTCATCAATGTGAGCAGGCATCTTCCAATCCCAAGAGCTGGAAAGAACGCGGTGATGGAGGAAGAGACAGTGAACATGCTCTCTTCCTAATCCATGCCCTCTATCTTCTCCTGCCCCGAGACATCAGCACTGCAGATTCCATCAGCCTGCAGACTCCAGACCCTGTCGGTCTCCATAACCATGTGAGCCAATTTCCATAAAAAATAGGCGGTGGATGGATGAATAGATGGATGGATGGAACATTTAGAAGCATTTGCCCTTTTGAGAATATATATATATATATAGTGAGAGAGGGAGAGTACATTACATTAATGTACATTAATGTAATCTTATTGGTGGTTTATCTAGAGAAGATTAATACAATCACCTGACTCCTGTTAATGTTTTACGTTAACACATCTGTAACAGAAACGGACCCCAGGGAGCACAAGAAAGCAGAATCCTCGAGCAGCTTCATGTATCACACCCAGCAAGACAGCTTAGCTAAGAACTTTTCATCTCCTTGGGTAAATCTCACTATCCTAGGTTCAGGGTATCCCCAGCCTGACAATTTGGATCATAACTTTAGTATCAGCACAAAGCAGGATTCCAGAGAATATATTCTAACATGATCTTCCATGCAGCAGAGGTCCACAACCTCACTCTGCAAGGCTGGCCCAACCATAAAGGAGAAGGTGGAAATCTGTTGTATTAAGAAACTCAAAATAAAGATTATCAGGACGCACTCAGTTATCCCTACATCAAGTGCACTGATTCCTAGGGGATGGAGCCATCCACGCTAAATAACTTTTCTGTCCTGTGATTAGAGCTCTGCTTAGAAATGTTCCCACCACCCACTTGACTGTCACCCTCCTTCCCTTTCCCATGCTCATTTTCTTTCCCTCTTCCCTCTTTCCAGGCCTCCTCTCTTCACTCAGTCTCCCTTTTTCAAAGTAGCCCAGGAGGCCAGACAGCTACAACACACGCCAACAGAGGACCCGCTACTCAGCTGTAAACCCAGCTCCCAGGAGTTGTTTCTGGTTCATGCGTTTCATTGAATACTTTTAAATACATTAACTGCAGGCCCCTGGCTCACTCCTCCTGCAACTCCCAGCAGCACACGAGGGCAGGCGCCAATGTGTGTGCACATACCTACACGCACACGCACACACGTGCCTATTTGCATATACAGGTGCGCGTAAGCATACATATCACACACATACCTACACACATTTGCACATGCACAGTCATACAGACGCAGACACATACACTTGCCCACCCCCACACCAACACACTCAATGGGCAACAGTGCAAAACTGAGTAAGCTTGTGCCAAGGGAGAAAATGTAGGTGCTAAGGTTGTAAAAGAAACACTGGGCTGGCAAAGCCAATTCCACCTTGCAGTGAAAATAGGCTCCAAAGAATAAAAAAAAGAGAACAGAAAATGAGCAACTCTCCAGGACCTCAGCACCCCGCTGCACTCCAAGCTTCAGCCAGACACTTAAGCACCTCCACTTCCTGTCCCCCTCGAGCTGCAACTACTCCTCTGCCCGCTCCAGCCTCACACCCAGAGCATGAGCTACTATGGTTTATGAGCAACATCCTGGCATCAAACTGCCCAGATTAAAATCTGGCTGTGCTACTTCCTGGCTGGGCTTTCGACTTCCACTTCCTCCTCTGTAGTAGAGGTAAAGGACGGCATCTGCCCTGGAGGCCTGGGGAGATGGAGGAGAGCCCCAGGTAACACTCCTCAGCAATACTGGCCTCTGTTCCCAGACCCATCTCCACCTCAGCTAAGGCAGTAAGACGCTTCGTCTCTCTGCACTCAGTCTAAACCGAGGAGCTGAGCAGTAACCGGTTTTCACGTTGCATTTGCTTGTGAATTCCCAAGGGCAACAACATGGTCTCTCACCTGGCTGGAGTCTCCTTTCTTCAAGCTGCTCTTCCTCCAGCCAGTCTCTTGCTGTGGACAGACCTTCCTAAAACACTGTTCTTCCAGACCTATCAACTCTCCCCCCAGGCTCTGGGAAGCTCTGATCCTCAGCTTGCCCACTAGAGGCCCCCATGGTAGTCACTGGTATTGCTCATCCTCCGCGATTACCAGACCCCAAGCAGATAGCATCAGATATCTCTGGGGCAATACTGTACCCTTGGTTCATACTAGGGTTTCTCAACCTCCACACTGTTGACATTGGGTTGGGTAATATGGAGGGGTGGGAGGGTTGTCATGTGCATTGTAAGATATTTAGTAGCATCCTGGGTCCTCTACCCATAGCATGCACATTCGAACACACACACACACACACACACACACGTATCACTCTCTAAATGTCTCCAGATGTTGTCAAATGGAGAAGTCACTCCCAGGTGATTTATCCCCAGGATAAATAAACCGTTACTCACAGATAACAGACTCCGGGTTATTTTCTTCCTTTTTATTTCCCCCAAGCACCTAGTGCAAAGTTGTGCACACAACAGACACCACATGAACCCCTGGGATGCACGAGCATGTGAATGAACACAAGACGAGGTGGTGAGACAGAGGGCGTGACAATGCCACAGAACCATGCTGGGCACAGGGACCTCCACGTGCCCAGAAAGCCCAGGCTAGAGAAGATGTAAAATCCTGGGTTCCTTATGATTATGATAAGTAAGAACCAGAATCTGAATCAGCACAGTGCTCAGGGAATGCCAGCCAGGGTGTATAAGGTGGGGCTCAATAAAAATTTAAGAGAATGAATCATTCCTGCCCCAGGGCATTACTTATAGGGGAAAAAAAAAACCAAGTAAACAAGGAACAGCTGCTCCCTGCAGAGGCCAGGATACCCTATTTCCACCCTCCCTGTGCTCTGCTTCACTGCTTTGCAAGTGTGACGGGTTTGTACTGGGAAGCTGTGCAGTACAAGGAAGGGTGTGGGGTTGGAGTCAGGTGCACAGGAGTCTCGATCCAGGCATGTGTGTGATCAGCCCAGAGGTCTTTGCTGAGCTGCCTCTGGGAGCTTCCACTGCTCGGTCTATAAAATGCAGGCAACCACAGGGGGACCTTGTGGGGCTTGACTGAGGCAGACAACACAAATGTGTGTGCACAGCAGGTATTTAGTAACAGTACCATTTCCCCTTCTTTGAGCTAACCAGAGAATTTGATAATCTCATTTCTAATCAGCAAAGTTAAGAAGTACAGGACACAGCTCTGTACTTAACTGACTGATAAGCCCTTCTCAAGAAAATCCATACCTTGGTTTTCTCTAGAAGAAAGATCGATGAGATGACAAATTGGCAGAGTGCCCAAGCTGCTTTAGATGATAATCCTATCTAAACAGAGAGGTTAAGTGACTCACCCAAGGTCACAAAGCAAAGGGTGAACCTTTTGGACTGTATATCTAAACATCTATTTCCCGTAAAACCTTCCATCGCTAGAAAGGCAGGTCACCTCAGCAACAACAGCTCTCATCCAAAGGGGAAGGGAGTCCAGGGCTGGTGGCCTGGCACTGCCGGGGCAGACACGCTGGCTAACGCTGTGTCTCCTTAGCCTCTGGTCTCGGTGTAGTCTGAAAAAAAATGAGCTCAGCCCTGCGAGGTCCACAGAGTGTTTCCGATTGAGACAAGAAAGAAGTCGGTGGCTTTCCTGTATCCTCCAAACCCTCCATAGAGCCCAAGGCCCCAGCCTCTCTGAGCAGTCTGGCACTGAAGGGGCACACTAAGCAGCCCCTGGGGAATTCCTCTGCCCATAATTTCTCCTCATAGACCTCGGTCAGTATCAGTCCGTCCAGAGCGTGCAGTGAGGTTCAGGAACTGTAGTACTGCACACTCCAAGGTCCCAGCAGAAACACACTGTTAGGCAATGGAGCTGCTAACCCCCACCAACCCACCATAAAACTTTCCTCAAAATGCACCAGCAAGATGGCCCATGGCCTGCTTGTGACTTTCTACTTTTCGCTCCTCTCTCTGCTCAAAGGGAAAATCTCCCTCTTTAAAGACCATTAGTTGAAGCAGAGTGAGAAACCCCCCTCCTTTGTGTCCTTCCGGCCAAATCCTATCGTAAACCCCCATAAGCCACCTCTCAGACACCCAGTCTCCTTGCAAGGGATCCAGGTTTGGGAGAAAACCAATCACAATGCCCCAGAGTCAGCTACAGAAGTATTTATTTCTGCTTTCGTGGCTGGCATGTCTTTCCTTTTTCATTTTTTTTTTCAGAAGCAACTAGAGGGTAAAAAAAATCATGAAATATGCATGTGGATATGGATTGTGGGCAGTAGAGATAAAGCAGCACAGTTCTTATCAGAATGAGAAAGGAGATGTAGGCTTCTGGCAGTGAAATAAGACCTAGAATCATCCAGCCACATCTTAGCCAAGGGTATCGGTCACCGTAAATGACCTTATCAGTTCAGCCTCTGATTACTGACATGGATAAAAAGATAAAATGCAGAAGAACTTCCCAGGAAACCCTTTTTTACCTCATTCTTCTTCCATTTCTCTTGCATCTACCCCATTAATCAGCCAGATTTTAAATCACTACGTTTGCTATGAATGCCAAAAAAGCAATAAGCTAGAAGCCAAGAAAATACCATAGATTTCAGGTGTGACCTAAGAGAAGTCATGCCTTAGTGTACCCACTGCTAAAATCATGCATGAGTGTCTACTACCTAAATTCAATTGGGAAACAGACATGAATCCTTGATTAGATGACATTCCATGTTAGGAACAGGTTCTACAGTCAAAGCAAGGCAATATAATCATGACTGCCCATCTCCCCTTCTGATGTCCAAGGGACCAAACCATATCACCAACCAGCTTGAGTGTGTGTGTGTGTGTGTGTGTGTGTGTGTGTGTGTGTGCACATTCCATAATAACAACGACTCTGATGTTTTCTTAGGGTCCAATGATCTAATGATCCGCCAGTCTTGCATCCACTCTCCATCTTGGTCTTCTCCACACAGCTCCCCACCATCCTTCTCTTCCTCTAGAAGGAAGAAACCCCTTTGGGTTTTATCTCCACTGTCTGAGCAGCTATGTCCCAGTTTCTGTCTGAAGATACCCAATGATGAGAACTAGTTCAATTCTCCCTGAAGTGTTCTCTTTCTTCAGGATCCAGACTATACATAAGGTGAAACTGGTCACACCCGCGGATATGGAGTTTAGACACATCTTAGCTAGAGTCCCCGGATCCCTTCTCTTTTACAAAGCCTGGAGCTTCCCTACCTGCATAACCAGAAGCCTGATTCATTCTGCTGTTGTCAGGCACTCACTTTGATCATGGGCCAAAAGAATCTGGCCAAGGCCACAGTCTGGGACACACAGCTTACAGGCTCCCGGTCATCACAGTCCGCACTGCTCTGACTTCTAATCCTGTTCTCACTACTGCCTGACCCATGCTTTCCCACGTTCCAACCTTTCCACCCCACAGCACCCTTCAGTATTCTGAGCCAAGGTTCTTTCCAACCTAATCACCTAATTTTTACTTTCCTGACACTTCCTAGGTCTAAGTTTAGTCAATTTTCATAATTCAGGCTCTATAAAGTTGCACACTTCTCCAGCCCAGTCATTTGGAGTACAAGTATAAAAATTTAAACAACATCTATGAGTGTCTGAATAATGTAATTTCATAATTTTAAACAAGTAAGGTTCCCTTCAACTACTGACATATGGTGATAATAGATTTAAGCATGCAACAACCACAAAGAGAAATTCAACTTGTTTTTAAAAATGTTCTTAATGGGTTATTCTATTTATAGGTAAAGACCACTAGCTGTTGTTGGGTTACTCTTTCTTCTATGAGATAAGGCCCTTGATTTCAGGAAGAACCCACATAACTCAGAATGGAGACCTATTTCCCATCCTCCCTTGCAGCTGGGTATGACAATCCATCAGGACTTCAGCATAACTGGAAAAGGTATATCATTATTGAACTGGAAATATTCCCTGATAATATCTAGCTCATTCTAAGGAGTTGCTAAAATTGGTACCACTATGTCCTATATTAACACAGTCATCTATACATATGGCAGTTAGAAGAAACAATTATCTGCCTGCGTCTGAGAATTTTTTAGGAAATAAATAAGTTAAATCATTTTCCTTTCTCAGAGATGATGTGCTTGCTTTAGAATTCACTTGGAAGTAACCAGAATCTAAGTTTGTCGTCCACAAGTTCACAGTTTAAATTTCCCTCTAATTGATGGGTTTTAATAGAAGTATTTCTCATTTTAAATGGCATTTTCCAGAGACAGAATTCCCTAGCAAAACTATTCCTACCCCATGGATCTCTAGTTCATCTTTATGTGTTTTAAGACTAGTCTTAATTCATAATGACGACATTTATCAGCTCTTAATCACCCAGACCCCACAAATGTGATTTCCAGCACTACACATATCTTTATCCTTTAAAAAACAGAGAAATGTTTAAGAAAACATATTTATACAAAGGGATACTTAAGGGAGGAGGCATTTTTCCCACAGTAGGTGAATGTATATTTCCAATATTTTCATCTGTCATGCACCAAGTCTCTTGACGTGAAACCCACAAAACAATTCCAGGCAGCCTTTGAGCTACGTGAAATGCAAATGCTGGGGCGGCGGGGAGGCGGAGGCACTGCCCGCCTGCACACCTGTGATTTTCTAACATTCACTGTGTGCGTATCTGTAAAATATTAATGTTTAAAATGAGTGTGCATTTCCTAAGCATACTCCAGCAGATAAGGGGAAATGGCTCACAAATAAAAGCTACAAGGCCAAAAATACACAGAGAGAAGCTGGTCTGGGATTCAACATTTTCCCCAGATAATCCACCGCAGATAATCTGGTTCTATAACTAAATTTAAGCCTCTTCTAGTATTATCTTCATGTGATGTTCTGTACTATAAATGGCTGCGACTCTGTTGTGTCAGGAACAACATGACACCTGTCAGCCCAAGTCAACCATCTTTGCAGGGCTCTCTGCTGCTCCAGTAGACACTACAGCAGGCTCCGCCCAGCAGCCCCCCGTACGCCCTGCATGGGAGACGAATTATTATTACTGGACAAGAACCCAGGTCTCCAGTCCCAGGACACTCCTTCAGCTACTTGCCATTTTATCTCCCCTCCTACTGTACAGCAGCACACAGCTTCTATTTGCCCTCACAAACCTCAGGGCAGGGTAAAGCCTCGCGGCAGAAATCAGCTGTGCTCATACCCAGCAGCCCAACTGCAACCCAGCTGGTCCCACCACATAGAATGGATAATTTAAAGCAGATTCAATCAACAGCAGTGGAAAAGCCGGGAAGATTCCAGATTTCATAACTGTATTAATGCTAGGGATGTAGTTCAGTAGTAGAACACTTGCCTCGCATGCATTAGGCCCTAGGGCTCAATCCTCAACACTGTGTAAAAAAAAGAATAAACATTTTTAAAAAGATATATTAATGGCTTGATGTCATAGGACCTATTCTAGGCTCAAAGGATCTTTTCTCCATGAGAAAGTGAATGCACTTAATTCCTCATCTATTTATGTCAGCGGTGGTGTCTCTGATTTGCTTTTGCATTTAATCTGACAGTATGATTTCCCCACTGCCAAAGAAACACAGTCAACTCAGTTTGTAAAGTGTACCAATGGGAAGTTCAGTCTCGGTGGTCACAGGAAACTGGGTTTATGCCTAGGAAGTCAGACACTTATGAACAAAGACACTGGACTCTCCCAAGCCCAGCCCTACTGCCCTGAGCATGGGCATTATGACCACTAGATAGATGGTGGTTCTGTCCACACTTTTACTTCCCTCCACCTCAACTTGCAAGCAACTTTTACTGACTCAAGTAGGTGCTCAGCCCACTTGACAGGTGTTTCAGTAAAATCAAGATTGTTCTACTGCATTCCAAAGAGCTGTCTTGTCATTCCTCATAGGAATCTATAAGTCAGATAGAGTAATGTGAAAGTATATTGGCCTGAGTCAAGCTTGGCTCCCATGACTCCTCTTCCACACCTGCCACCCAGAGAATGTTTTTTCCATAAGCTGAACTGTGTCCCTTCCAAATTCATGCACTGAAGTCCTAACCACCACTACCTAAGAATGCAACTTTATGTGGAGACAGTGTCTTCACAGACATAATCTAGGTAAAGTGAGTTCAGGAGGGTAGCTTGTAACTCTCTCAGACTTGTATGCTTATAAGAAAGGGAAATTTGGACAAAGAGACAGACACAGAGGGGACAGGATATGAAAAAGTAAAGGGAGGCCACCGACAAGCCACACAGAAATTGCTGGAACAGATCCTTCCCCAGCAGCACCTAGAAGAAACCAGCTCTGACAACCTTGATCTTGAACTTCCAGCCTCCAAAACTGAGACAAGAAATATTCACTGTTCCTATAATCACAGCACTCAGGATACTGAGGCAGGAGAGTCGCAAGTTCAAGGCCAGTCTAGGTTCCCCAGTGAGAGTCAATCTCCAAGAAAGAGAAGAGAAGAGAAGAGAAGAGAAGAGAAGAGAAGAGAAGAGAAGAGAAGAGAAGAGAAGAGAAGAGAAGAGAAGGCAGGAGAAAGGAAAAAGAGAAGAGGAGGAAGAAGAGAAAGAGAACATGGAAGAGAAGAAGCAACAAAAACTATCCATTGCTGAAGCTAAAGCTGTTTCTTTTTTAGTTGTCACATCTTAATTTATTCAGATAGCAGGTAATTCTGATCCTATGTGATCCAAGAACACTCAAATACTAAATTGAATATAATGAGACGTCAAAGGCATTGAAACATTAGAGCCAACAATGCTACACTTGCCTATGATCTCTGATATAAAACCACATCTACTCTTCAGTGACCACCAAACCATTCAGCAGAGCTTCCTTGACTAGGAGCTGTTGGTAGCGTGGCTCAGGTCATCCGTAACCTCACAGAGAAGGCCCTGGCGCTGGTGAACACTGCTGTGACTTATCTGAAGCCTCAATTGGCTGCTTGGCACCATGCCAAGGTTGAGCTGGTTCCTCCAACCCCTGCTGAGATCCCTGCAGCTATTCAGAGCCTGAAGAAAGAGTCAATAGCGCTCACCCTGGTTGCTCGACCCTCCAACCGGTTTCTATCTTGCACTAGGAAACCTTGGACGTTTCGTGCCAGCCCCAACACACCATATATGGGGAGGCTGGCGGTGTCAGCTACGTATTCTCAAGGGTAATGTGGAGTGTCCCCCAGGCTCCTTCTGACTCTGCAGGCTTCACCAGGGTGCTCAGTCCACACTGAAGCCACCCTGCCATTCCTGCGAGGAGACACCAGCAAGACCTATCTTGGGGCAGCCCAAGGAAAAGATGAGAGACTGGGACAGGGTTATTTCTAGAAGAGATCCCGTGATAAAAAGAGTCCTCTGTGTGGCTCAGTGAACACATCGAATGCCCTGTGAAGTTATTAGCAAGAATACAGAAAGCAGGTGTTTGAGGGTTTCACCCATCAATAAAAGCACATTGCATCTGCCAAAACTGACCGTGTGTGAGGCACAGGAAGAGGGAGGAAGCTGCAATCCTTGACTGGCCACAGTCAGGATGGAGCAGGGCTTCAAAAATCAACCCCAAGAAGGAACAATCGTAGATGGAGAAAGTAGCAACCAGAGCCAACTGCAGGAACAGGAGCACATGCTGCTCCCTAGGGCTCCCTGGAGCCAGTAACTCAAGGGGCTCCGGGCTATATCCCTGCCAGGCCATTCACACGTGCAAGGGGGCTGGGTGGGTGCCACAGCTGACCAGAAGGTCCACACTCCTGCCACGTGGCCCTTGAATGAATAGTGGGCTGCATGTGCATTTGTGTCACTCAGGTTCCCAGTACATACAACGCCATCACTGGATCGCTCTGTCCCCATCCAGGAAGGTGGGGTTTCAGGGTGATGGCCTTCCACGCTTCCCGTACAAACCACACCCGCCCCCCACCCACCAGAGCAGCCCCAGCTCGGGAGGTCATGGGTTTAGGGCCTGTAGTCCATTCCGTCCAGAATCAGGTTTCTCAAAGAGGTGAGCCACAGAGAAAATAATTAAGCCTCTAGTTAGAAAAGCATTGAACAGAAACAGCTTGAAATCATCGCTACAGGACTTCACTGGCTTTTAACAACAATGAACAGCAATCAAGAGTGCCATCTGCCCTGTACCTGGCTCTGTGTGAGATGCTCTCTGTCACCTCAGCTCAGCATCACAGACCAGGACACCTCCCCAGCTGTGGCAGTGACGGCTGTGGCAGTGACACAGAAGTTGCCCATTCCCCATACCTGCTACGAGACAGACTAGGCCTCAAGTCTGACATCTCCCACTGAACACTTGGGGGATCTTTCATTCTGGTAGTTTTCTTTCAGAATGAAAATCCCTTCCTTGTCAGTACCCAAGTCAGAAAAAATAGATACATTTCCTTATGGGTATCTCACCTCAACAAGTATTTTTAAAATGACCTTGGCCTCAAAGGCTAGAGTCATCTAGTTTTAAGCAAACAAGTAAATAAACAGGTTCCCCGCACTGTCACCTGGTCTCACTTCCTCCGATTGGTGACAGCCTTGTCCAACCTGATGACTCAATTAGTCACCATTAGTTACACGCCGGGAAAGGTAGTCAAATGTCCTCCGGTCTCTTCCATCAAAGCCCAACTTCTGTCTTGGACCAGAGGGAATGGTGCAGGGGCCTCACTCCACATCCTGACACAGCAACCCCAGAGGGGCAGACAGGCTGGAACATTCGCAAACGCCCCCTCACGGCCCACCCCCCGCCATCTACTTCTGCACTCATAAGTCTCCCCACTGAGCTGGGTCTGCGTTTTGGATTCCCTTTCCACCTCACACAGTCCAGCAGCGCAGGGATCTAGCAGGTGAAGGCGACATAACAGTGACTGCAAGCAGCTGGTGCCGATGACAGCGCCAAGGGCACCACCAGTGTCTCCCTACCCTTATCACACTCTGCTGAATTTCGAAATCATGTACCTCAGTTTCTGCATGCTTGGCAGGGACAAGATGACCCTCAAGTAGTTCCTGAGCCCAGTTAGGACTTTAGTATTAGCCGAATCAAGGGCTGGCGTACAAGGGAATAGCTGCTGTCCATTGGGGGCCGTCAAAGGCTACACCTGGAAAAGCTGTCCTGACTTCCACGGCTGGAGACACACTGATGTGGCACTGGCCTACCATCCTGGTGTCCAGGTGTCACCTGGACCATGAGTGCCTAGACCTGTGGGAGTAGCTGCCTACTCTCCAGAACCAGGGGACATTGTGTCCGGCAGTGTGTTCCTGCCAGGATGAGTGCTGGAGTCAGTTCCAGAGATGTCTGAGCTCCTGGCAGCAACAGGGGCACTTCCACCTAGTGCCCCACGGAGCGGGCTTCCCTGCTACATGGTCGCAGCAGTGGACAGTGGAACTCAGGCAAGCTCACATGCGAGCTTGAGATAAAAGCTCAGAATGACAGTGGTAAAGAATGCATGAGCAGGTATAAGAGGCGTGAGAATTACACCATGACAGGAAGCACGAGGAATTATCCGCTAATTCGTGTCACACGGACAGTCCGTTTTCCAAGTCGACCTCAGCACCTGCACTGTCTGGGCGCACTGTTTACTGCTGTATTATAAGTCAATCCCTCATTTCGGGCTCTACAAAGTCATTTTTTTTTTATATTCACCCAAGGAGAATTGAAGGGTGTGTGAACCACCCTGTATATGTGATTTGTATACCTACCCCAGCGATTCAGGAAGCTTGCAAGGCATCCATCCTCAGGGAAAAATACTGCACCCACAAAATAGTCAATGTTGGAAAGTTTAACTCAGACTCACCACTCTATGAAGCATAAGACTAAGCTGTCAACAGTTACTGTCACCTTAGAGTGAACAGCACTGTGAGAACTGCGAGTGGAGCTTAGGAGAGAAGATTCCAGGGTCCTCACCTGGTGGTCATCTCAGAAGCTGCCCAGCTCAGATCCTGAGATGCCAACACTTTGCAAGCATGAATGGAGGGGCTGTGAATCCAGCAAGCTTTGCTTATGATGTCATAAGCATATATTAAATAGATACTTTCTGCTACTAAAATATGTATTTTGCTGCCTTAAACCTACACTCTCTTTCTAGATAAAATTAACATTCTCTGAATGCTGCCAAGGGTCTCTGTAGAACAGCATTCTCTGTTAGAACACAGACAAAAGCTTGGCCTGACTGGCTCATCCAAACTATTTTGAGCCTGATAGCATCTTTCTGACAACAGCAGTCCCTAGTAGGAGCCATCAGAACTGATTCCACTTTCCTGGCACCCTTCTTCTGAGATCCGAGTCATTACAATGACAATCATCAGCTCGCTGCCGGCACTCAATGATTAGAAATGGACTCAAGAATACCCTCAGAGCCAATCCAATAAAATCAAACTCAAATACACAAAAGAAATACAAACCAACTGAAGCTCTCTTTGCCACAGGGTAACTCCAGGTCCAAGCTAGCTGTTAGCGAACAGTCCATGGAACAAATTATCATATTAATTATAAGCCTGGTGGACTGATCAATATACCACTCGATTTTATTCATTAGAAGCTGGGAGGAATATGATAATCCATTTGAAATAATCCATGTTTTCCTGGAAGGATCTGCATAAATTAAAACTTTCCAAATCAGAGAGTATTTGTTCATTAAAGGGACCTTGAGAAAAATCCTATTTTCAACAGCTCCTAAATTTCTCCCTTTTGTATAGATTTAAATTTTTATGCATGGAATTTCATAAAAATGGGGCCTCTACAGTTGTAAATGTCTGACTCCTACCCATTACCAGAGACCCCAAATTTGATTCCTTTAGTTATTCACTGCCTTTTTAAAATTAAATCTTATGATAGAGAAGGTGGAATTTGGGGTGAACCCCAGATATAAGTTAATTTAGCAGTTGGTTCAATTAGAGGTCTCTAGAAAAACAGAACCAATGTGTGTGTGTGTGTGTGTGTGTGTGTGTGTGTGTGTGTGACAGATTGATTGACTGATTTACTATAAATTATCACATGATTACAAAAAGGTTGGCAAATCTCAGGATCCGCGGGGTGCTGGGACATGCTAGACCCAGGAGCAGCATTGGGCATGAACTCCAGTCTGAAAACCAGCAGGCTGGGAGCCCAGGAAGAGCTGACATCTCAGTTGGTGGCAATGTCCTAAGCCATGATGGTGAGCCCTGTAGAGCTTTCAATGCTATAAGCAGCCCACTGCGGCACACAAGCCATAGGTTCGCCAACACTGTCCTCAGCTGGAAGGCCCAAAGGCAGAAAGAATCCTCAGGGGAGCTCAGGGCTTTTGTTCTGCTCAGACCTTCAGACTCTCAGACTGGATGAGGTCCCAGAAAGGCCACCAGCTTTATTCAGGCTCCAGACTCCAACATTAACCACCATAGTGACAGCAGTGGCTCTCAACAAGGGAGAACGGGGAGGCAGTATCATCTGGGAGCCAGGGTCCTCTTGGCCCCCAAGGATGGGGATGAACCGTGTCCCTCTGTGAGCAGTGCCATCACAAAAAAAGGCAGACACTCCCACAGTGCCATCAGGCAGTGCACTGTACTTAATCTAGGGGGTCATGAATATTACATCTTGCAGTTTTCCCAATGTTTTGTGTGTGAAGTTCAAACCTACTCTTCTCTGTGATCTTGTTTGGACCATGACTCCCTAAAAAAAGTGTCAGCAGTCTCTTTCCTAGATAGAGAAGCTACAGTACAGAGAGCTTTGAGTGAGGTGGCCACAATCTGTGACCTGGCAGTCACAACCCAGTTCCACTTTTCCTCCCAGGATTCCTGAAAATGCTCACAGCACCAACAATCAGGGCCTCAAGATCCTACAGGCTCTGCAGGACCAGGTCTTCTAGCAGCCGTATCTATGAAGACAGCTGCTCACCATTCTGGACCTGGGGGCTCAAGTCTCCCACCACATCTCCCAACAGGCAGCCCAAGCCCTGCCTCCAGCACAGCCTCCCACAGAGCCTCCAGCAAGCCAGGCATCTTAGGAACCCCATGCACAGCTGGAAGGCAGCCACCTGCCTGCACCCCTAGAGTTACAGCCTCCCCTTACCTCCATCTCGCTCACTGCAATAATCTGCTTTAGCCATATTTGCTAAAAATACACTTTGCTTCTCTGTTACACTTACTAATACATTCTATTTCAGGCCTGTTTGCATTCTTGCTTAGAAATACCCGTATGGGGAGCCGTGAAAATATGCAAAACATTCTAACGCACTCTCCTCCCAAAAGCTCCTCTCTGACCTGCTGTGCTTTGCACACAAATCCCAAAAGCAAATCTTTCTACCCTGAATGGTAAGTGCCAATGGAAAAGAAAAAGCCAAGAGCAGAAGGGGAAAGGGAAAGGCCAATCAGGACCGCAATTTTAGCTGGACAGACAAGGGTGTACCCACACTTCCTCCTCCTCACACCTGCCCTGCACAGCCACGGGCCCACCATGCGGCAGAACCACTATGACCACAGAAGCAGGCTGCCCGGCAGGTGTTAGAAACGAGCAGACCACCTAACGAGGGTCACAAGTGGAGTTTAATGCACGAGCCACCCCCAGTGGTTCCCCTGAATGAGCTCGCTCACACACACACACACACACACACACATACACACACAGTTGTCTTGGAAGAGGGAGGGAGCTTGGCTGCCAGCAGTTCCAACTTTCTTGGCATTTTCCAAGAACTTCGGCTCTCTCCTATAATTATGCAGAGGAAAATGAGGGTGCTCCATCTCCACCCTCTGCCTTCCTGAAGGGAAGCAGTAGATTACTGCATGGCCAGTGTTTAAAGTCCTTAATTCATGCTTCCTCCTTCCTGCGTTATCCCAGGCTCTCTTCTCACTGGCCTTCCTGCCTCCTAACTTGCAGTTCACGTATCTTCCTCCCTGGAGGTGAAACATGAAGGGAGATGCAGTGCAGATGGGTGCAGAGAAGCCGCTGAAGGAGGGAATAGGAGCAAGAACACAGTCTCGGGCCAGAAGCAGGGAGAAGGCTGATGACTTGGGGTGCAGCCAGAGCCCAGAGCCCAGCCAGTGCAGTGTTTAGATCTCTCCTTCCTGCTACAGAGCTCTTGGGTGGCAGACAAGCAGATGAACCCAGAGGAATGCAGGTGGGGGAATGCCAAACCCTGGCTGTCTCCTGCAGGTCTCAGGACTCCCTGAGAGCCACACCCAGCAGCCACATGGGGCCATGGCTCACCAGCTATGAAACTGGCTCATTAAAAAATATAAAAATCAAATGCTGACGTTCAGCTGTAATCCCGGCAAGTGGATTACAGCAAGAATGCAAGTTCCAGTCTCATCTGGACAATTTAGCAAGTCCCTGCCTTAAAATAAAAAATAAAAAATAAAAAAAAAAAGAGGTGGGGATGTGTCTCAGTGGTACTGTGAGCCTAGCACCACAAGTTTTTTTAATTAAAAACTGAATTTAATAGATATTTTAAAAAGGAAAAACAGAAGAGGAAATGACGGACCACCACAAAGCCTGGAGTCTCCCAAAAATTGGAACCTGGGGTCTCCACGCTGCTGCACGTAGTTGGAGCATAGAGCAGCTCATGCCAGGAAGGGGACACTAATCCAGCTGGACAGCGTCACAGAGAAAAGGGCGCTACAGGCAAGCATTTCCCTAACTATATTCTTTCTTTGCATATTTAGCTGCCCTGGCTGGGCAGGGAAATGAGTTCAACAAGCCTGAAACGGGACCTCCTAACTGTACAAATGCAACAACAGTGGTTGTTATGTAGCCAGGGTTCTTCAACCCTTAGTCACGAGAAGCATGCACAGAAGCAAGGAACCCTCGGGCGCTGTCAAGCCATCCGCTGGGGGCATTCAGCTGAGCAGGCGTAGCCGATCTCCTCACAGAGCACTGCCAGTGGGTTCTGTTACCCACGCCTAACAGAAGACACTCACAACCCCAGGCTGGTTGTCACTCAGGCCTCAGTGCAAATATATGTATGGAAACACCCCAAGAGCACCCGGGCCAAGTGTCCTGACCTCCTGCCTTGTTGTTTCTCTGCAATTCCCTTGAACAGCACTCTTGAACATGTCAGCTGCCAAGACGGAATTCACCGCTTCAGAAAAGGAAAAGAAATTCTATGAGTCCAACTTGCTTTCCTGGAGTCTTGAGAGGAAGCAAGAGCTGGTAACATTCCTGAGCTGGACACAGGTGACTCACCCCTGGGGTCTTCTAAAATGAATGCGGGGGCCAGGGATTTAGCTCAGCCGCATAAGCGCCTGCCTTGCAAGTGCGCGGTTGTGAGTTCAATCCCCGGTACCAAAAAATAAAAATAAATAAATAAAATGAATGGGAACATGGGAATGTGGGGTCATGTCCGGCACAGGTGTAGGCCTCCAGTACCCCACCCGTCCTTTCACACTGCTGCTGTGTGGGGCACGGCTAGGGTAAAGAAAGGACAGTGTCCAAGAGCTGGCCGTGTGGGTTCACAGCCTTCTCTTCAGAGATGCTATGAGGATTACAGAGCTCATTGTTGCCTCAGGCTTTAAGATGCACTATAAATACCGACAGCCATGGGGGGGGGGGCACGACACACCGAATCGCAATGGAGATAAGAGGCCACACTCCTCTGCAAGAAAGACAGGACATATCACAGGGGGATGTTCTGTCACCCCGGTGGACTGTCACTGAGTAGTTACTGAGTACTCTGGGTGACCCATAGCATATCTAGGTCCAGTCAAAGGCCCTGAGCACCAGGACTGCTCGCATGGGATCTTCCTATCTATCTCCATGTAACCCGCTGATATGAACCTATTAGGCACCAACTGGGCCAGGCTACCAGAGCCTAGTAGTTAAGGTCATGAACTCTGAGGTCAGTTTCCTGGTGGGAATCCCAGCTCCACCTACACTCTCTAGCTGCATGACCTTAGGGGCCAAATCAGTAAAGCTCCGAGCACCTCTGTGACCTCCTCGGTGACTCAGGGACAACAGAAGCCACCTCACAAGTCTCCATGAGGTCTCAGAAAATCCACATGTGTTCAGTGGGGAGACCCTGCCTGACCCACCATGCTGCCACAGGAATTCTAGTAAATGTACCTGCCAAACGCAGGGCCCAACAGGATGCTGTCTGTCCCTTGGAGACTTAAAATTGGGTTATATTAGCTTTGGCAATGCCAATTAGGTATAGACTGCGTGTTCATTCGGCGCCTCATGATGTATGTGGAAAATGAGCCCTGGGATGCGAGCAGTGTAACCATAGCCCAGCAGTGAAGGTGCGGCCAGCTTCATTGCTTATCTCCAGGTACCAGGCAGAAGGTTTTGGAGGATGCAGAGAAGAGACTGCTTGTCAAAGGCATTGCTGAGAAATGGCGAGAGTATTAGTGGATTTTATTGCCTTCATTTCTATGTAGACAATGCACTCACTCCCTTAGCTCCTTCTCCCAACACACCCTTTGCCTCGGTAAATCTGTTCACACCAGCATCCAATGTAATGAGAGACGAGCACTGATCCTGATCGGTGAGCAGTCTTGCACCACAGGTAGTTCGGGGCATAGCTGCGGACTCACACACAGGTGTGAGTGCTTCCCAGCCCCGCAGCAGAAAGACTACAGGCAGTGAGGCTCCAGAACCACCAGAAGCAACAAGCTCAGAGAACCTGCTAGAAAGGTAAGTCCTGAGCTCCAGCCTGACCCAGTGAATCAGAACCCCCAGGCTGGGACCTGGCAGTCTATGTTCATGCTCACCGCCACCCCCCACACCCAGGGTGATTCTGACACATGCTTAAGTTAGGAGACTCTCTGGCCTCTTCAGTTTTCTGAGTCACATTTCCCTCAGTTAATATCACTCACTTCACAAAGCTACTGTGAGATTTAAACAGACAACCCAAGTCAAACACTTGGTACATGCCCCAAACACAGTACACACTCAACGGCAGGCACTGTGGCATTGGTATCAGTAAGATAGATTACAAAACAGCTTTGCAACAACTAGACGGGGGTTAGAATCCATAGCAACCCTGACTCTCAGATAAGTCATTTAAAAACAACCCAGAAGAGAAGCTAAAAGAAACTGGTCACTACTATTGCACATCACCCTTGGCATTTTCCAAAGTGCTCGGAAGTTTACAGAGTTGCCTCCATGGTCATGCGGCTAGTGAATCTGTAGTGATGGATTCATGTTAGCTGTTGTTACACTTCATATATAGAATGTCTCCCCCAACTCCCATGTGCTCAGAGGCAGGGCTTCTGGAAGGTGATTGTGTCCACTATGAGCTTAGCCCCTAGGAGGCGGGGCCTGGTTGAAGGCAGATCCCTGGGGGTGGCAGGAAGGCTGCACCTCCCTCTCTGCTTCCTGGTCACAATGACAAGGGCAGCTTTCCTCCTCTAGACCCTTCTACCAGGCCCTTCCTGCCTTGGAGCCAGCCAACCATGGACTGAATCCTCTAGAAACCATGAACCACAATATATCCCTGCTTCTTTAAATTGCAGGTGTCAGTTATTTTGTCCCTGCAACAAGAAAGTAACTAAGACACTTGTGATTCAGGTTTCAACATCCAACAAGATTCCCACCAACTCTGATTCTTCAAGCATCTTGGAGGTTTGGAATCTCAGACATACGCAAACAGGATGTCCACACTGATAATGTCTGGAATTCAAGAGATAAGGAGAGAACACACTGGAAGAATTTCATCTTGGATTTCAAGCCGCCATTACCCCCAGACAACTCTGACAAAGGTCATGAGGCCAAAATCAGGGGACACTTGTCAATCATTTTGCCCCCGTCAGTGTCCAATAGGTGACCTCCCACCTCCATGACCTCCAAGGCACCACCTGCTGTAACTTGGACTTCAGGTATTCCTCAGAGGTCTCTGTGGTAGAGGCTTGGTCCCCAAGAGGGATTTCAGGGAGACGATGGAGCCTCCTCTCCCTCTTTCCACTCTTGGCAATGAGCTGAGTGGTTTTGCTCTGCCAGGCCTTGCCAACACTGCCATCCAGCATTGCCCCTGCAGACCTAAAAGCAGTAAGTCTGCCGATCACAGACTAGAACCTCTAAAACTCTGATCCAAAACGAACCTTTGCTTTTTATAAATGGATTGTCATGTGTATATGTTACAGAAACAGAAAACTGAGTAATACACCATCTGCGCTACCCTCAGCTTCACGCTCTGAGGACCTTCCCTCATCCTCAGCCTTGCCTGTGGTCCTCTTCCCAGCCCGCCCACCAATATCTCCCCAATCTTTGTGCTCAGAAGTCCGCTGACTGTGCAGCATGAAGACGACTAGGTCAACTGTGCCCTGATCTTATTCCTATCTCTTGTTCTGTCACCTAGATGAACAAAGGAGTAGACAAAGATGAAGACAGTCTTCTGCCATTGTTCCTTCTGGTAATCTCATGGCCCTTGGCACAGAGATGACCTCCATATCCTCCAGCCTCCTTAGCATTGTTCCTTCATCGAATGGTAACCCACTTCTCACCTCCTGGGTGTTCCAGCACCTTAAAAGAGATGTGAGGGTACATTTACTAGCTCTCTTCCACATCTGTTCCTCTGACTGTATGCCTTACTCCAATCCTACTTGATTAAGATCTGGTACAGAGAAAGTGGCAGGCTGGACGTACGCCATGAGGACAGGCAGGCTGCTGAGGAGCTTATGGGACGAGTAAGAGAAAATAGTAGTGACTAATTTCAAATCAAGTTCAAAGTAGGGTACAAAAATAGGTGGAAATACTTATACCATTTAATATCAAATTATTCCAGTTTCATCTGTCACTTTGAAACAAACCAAGAAAATACTAACCATTACTACAGAGTCCCAAAATAAGAAACTCTGACATGATAAGAGGAATTTTTGTAAAGAAACATAACCATCTTCACTGAATAAGAATCCAAATTCACACTAATTATACAGTATCTCTATTTCATTTTCCAGCTTCATTATACAGTCGCACTGTAATTACTCTTATCCTGTAGATCATCTGTAGGCCCAAGGAGCTTCCTCCTCTATTCTGGAAAAGCCTGAAATAAATGCAGGTCCCCATGGTGTCTTAGCACCCTTCCCATTCAGAGACATCCTAGGTCATGGTTATCTGGTTACCCAAGCTATAAATCTGAGATTCACTCTGGACTCCTCTCTCTCTCTCTCTACTATGGACCCATGAGGTACATGAAACCACATAAACTGCTTTCCCTGTACTGGGCTCAGAGCCTTCCTGTGCCTCCTTCTTCCTTAACTGTCCCAGCAAGCCACAGCCCAGAGAGGTGGCACCCCCTGCATGGGCTGTGTGCCCCATCTGATACAAGTAGTCTGGAGCACTGGTCTTGAAACATGCTCTGCTAAAATCCATCTGAGATTAGAGTTGCTTTGACTCACCTCACACAGCAGAAAAGGAAGCAGGAGAGGAGAACACTTCCACACCCATCAACAAACTAAAAGTGGTTCCCCCACTCTGGTCCAGAAGAAGCTAAAACTTCATGTAACACATAGCAAAACTGGAAAAAAGAAACCAGGTATTTGCATACCTGCGTTCATGGCAGCATTATTCACATTAGCTAAAAGGTTAAGCAACCCATGTGCCATAGACAGGTAAGTGGATAAATAAAATGTGGTACACACATACAATGGAACAGTATTCAGCCTTGAAAAGAGGAAATTCTGACACTTGCAGCAACATTAAGGGATCAACCTTAGGAGCCATATGCTAACAGAAATAAGCCAGTCACAAGGAGACAATGACTTAAATGAGGTCCCTAGGGTTGGCAGATCCAGAGAGACAGAAACCAGAATGGTGGTGGCCAGGGGCTGGAGAGAGGAGGAGTGGGAGTTAGTGTGTAAGGTGCACAGTCTCACTTTTGCAAGATGAGCTTGAGAGATGGATGGGGGATGATTGCATAATACCGTCAATGTGCTACATGCCACCGAATTCAAAAAACAGTGAAAATGGCAAACTGTGTTATGCTTTACCACATTTTAAAAAGTGATTCAAAAGCAAAAACCACTCACAGAAGAGATACCAGTGAGAGACACGGTGTCTCAAACTAGCCTGTTGCTTCCCCTCCCTCCACCTCAGCAGCAATTCTCCAAAGGCACTATTAAGGGACCACCAATCTCCCACTGGGCCAGGACATATTAAGGAAATCCAAAGAGACTCAAGCACATAAGCACAGCTGTTAATTAATTCAAACATTAAATTCCATTGGCACGTGGGCCACACTGCCTGATACACTACCATGGGTTTAAAAACAGGTTCCAGAGGACTAGGGGTGCAGCTCACTTACTGACTTGCCAAAGAAAAATTCTGAGAAAGAGATTCTGAAAGAATGTTCCACCAGGTTCCCCTATAAAAACAGCAGGGACTTCTAAGCCATCACCCTGGCTCAAGTCGCCATCTGGCTCTAAAGATGCAAAACCACTTTGATAAACTTCACACTCCTTGTCCTGCCTCCCAAGCCAGCAGGGCTCGGCCAGACTAGAGGGCATGGGAGACAGCAGGCTGAGCAGTGTGGAGGCCACCTCAGACCCAGCTGTCCAGTCTCCCAGAGCAGACTCTTGGGCTTAAAGTGTGGTCTGATCTGCTGTTGAGTGACTTCATGCAAACCTCCACCTCTTTGGCCTCAGTGTTTTCATCTGTAAAATGAAGACAGGGTAGTTCCTATCTCTGAGTTGCTAAGAAGATGGAACGAATCTATAAAAATTTCAGGCAGTATGGGCTGGAGATTTAGCTCAGCAGCATAAGCACCTGCCTTGCAAGCGTGCAACTGTGAGTTCGATCCCCAGTACCAAAAAAAAAATTTTTTTTCAGGCAATATTCTGCATTTAACAAAGACCATGTGACTACTGTTATCATTGTGACAAACCAGGATCTCCATGGTGCTTTTCTCAAGTGTGACTTCCACCCCAGGACCCTGCCCAGGATCCACACCATCCCACCCTCACCAATAGGCCAGCCATCAGGTGTCACCTGCATTTGCTGACCCTTCCTCCTGCTCCATGCTGGCCTGGCAACCAATGGCAAGGAATATCAGTGCAGTGCAAATGGTTCCCTGCCTCAACCAGACTCACAGTCACTCTCCTCTGGTCATGTCCTCTGGGTATCCACAGGCCCCTGCCCTCCACAGATACTGCTCCCTAGGGAAGGAGCAGTGGGCTCTGGGAAGGCAGGCGTGGTGCCGCCCACGCCTGCAGACTCAGCCTGAACAAAGCCGCGCACAGACAAGATGTTCAACACAAGCTGGATAAAAGAGAGCGCAGGAGTGAAACAGAGGGAGGAGAGAGAGCAAAGAGGAAAAACCACCCTGACACTCGATACAGACCGGAAGCTGCGTGAGACCACGGTCTGAGAAGGGAGAATGATCTTCAGTGAGAGGAGGCAGAGAAAGGTTTGTTTTGTTGTTACTGCTTTGTTTTGTGGTACTAAGGATTGAGCCCAGGGCCTTTGCAGTAAGATACATCCCTAGTCCTTTCCTTGATGTTTTATTTTGAGACAGGGTTTCCCTAAGTTACCATATTGCCCAACTGGCCTCTCCAACTTGCAACCCCCTGCCTCAGTTTCCCAGAGTGCTGGGATCACGGGCAGGCTCTCCCGAGGTTTAAAATACAAGAAAGAAAGCATGGCAAGGCATGTGCAAAACAGCAGCTCATGTGCTGAGCTCAGAACTTCTGAGGCTCCCAGGTAGCCAGGGACCCACCCGTCACCAGCAGGATACATACAGGCATGAAGGAACAGACAAATCACCAGGAAGGTATGTCTAGCACATCATCGGTCTCTAAAACCACCCTCATCCCTTGCTGAAGTAAGTTCCAGTTTACTGTTTTTGGATGAAGGGAAGGATAAAGAGACGGCTCAGATTAAATAAGGGATCACAGCCGAACTCAGAAACAGCTTTCAATATGCACCGCATCTCTCGATAGAATGCGCAACCAGTAAAGAAAGAGCTGCGGGATCCACCTCACAGATGCGGAGCCAGGTGGGGATGGGGTGTCAGAGGGGGCAGCGTCCTGTCTTTCTTAAGTCTCAAGAACTTAGGCACAGAAGCACCCTAGGCCTACACCTTAGCAGCCAGCTGGCCCCGGTTCTGCTAATCCTCCAGCTGTGGCTGCTGAGTTTGAATAGGAGGAACCAAGACACGTTTCGGTCATCACCTGACAGGCATGGTCAGCTCCACCCTGGCCCCTGAAAAACAGGTCCACCACCATGAGCAAGATGTTATTTGCAGCTCAAATGTCCACAAAGAGCACATGCAGATCATGCTTACGAGTTAAAATGAAAGAGAAGTGAGCCTACAGGAAGAAGAATAACCTAGTAAACCAAAAAAAGTAACAATATGGGAGAAAAAAATTGAAAAAGAAAATCTGCCAGGAACAGGAAGGTCCTGGAAAGAACTGATTATTATATAAAATGACTTAAAAAGAAGAATTTAACACATGCATTTTGCAAATCCTTTGAAAGGGTTATTTCCACTAAATTGTTCTCTAAGTACAATGTAACATTATTTTCTCCAGAAGGAGCAAATTTTAAAACTGGGCTCTTAAAATCTTATTAAATAAGATTATGCTGTAAACACTTTTGTGAAAGCTTTTTACTCTATTAGCTTTTCCTGGAAATAAGTTCTCAGGGTTTCCACAACACAAGCTGTTGTCATGCAGTGAAGTGTTTATGAATTAGTGATTCCCGGGAAAGGTATGTCCGTTACTGTCCATGTCCGTGCAGGGGTGGTAAACAAAGTAAGGAACGACAGTACAAATACTGCCCTGGCTGCGGGCACCAGAAGCAGTAAATGAGCTGTCACCAGCCTGCCCATCCAGAAGGGAGCCCTGTCTTGCTCGTAGTAAATAGTTAAGTACATGAGTTATCTGTGTGGACTGAAATTCAGGTCTTTTCTAAGTCTACAGGAAAAGGGGAAGGTGGGACAACTACCAACTCTCAACCCAGAACACTGGATTTAATTCAGGAGTGTAAAAATGCTGGGTGGCTTTTTGCTCCCAAAATAGAAACAAGGCCCTGTCCCCATTAGGAAGGCCCCTTAGACTCGGCAGACAGTGGACTTCAAGGACCCCACAACTCCAGTTCCCTGCCCTAGACAGCACCCGTTCTCTCGTCACCCCACTTCCTCACTACCAGGGGATTGCAGATCTTCATTCCCTCCCAGTCTCTCCTTAGAGAGAAACTGACTGCATGTCTGTAGGCATTAGCTACCCACCTTGCCTGGGCAGGATGCTCTGGGAGCTGCTGGGGAAGATGAGATTAGGGGCTGGAAAGAGGCTGCTAAATAATGAATCAGAAGAAGCCACCAGCCCTCCAAGGCCTCATTATCTGCTTGCCTGAATCCAATAAGAAAAACAACCACATGAAAGGAAAGGATGGCAAAGACAGAAGCTAATTCTTTTTAAACCTTCTGGAAATTCTGGTTCTGAAGGCGGAGGGTGTGGTCTGGGATTTGAGTGTGGAGCAGATTTAGGGCCCCCACAAGTCCAAACTACTCCACATTTCCCCAGCACAGGGCTGGAGCCAGGAGAGGGTGGGAAGCTTAGGGGGCCATGAACAGGCAAGGTGCCCAGTGGATAGCTGGAAAATTCCAGCCAGGCTCTCTGGCCATCCCCGTCCCTCCCCTCCCCCCGAAAACTGCTCCTCCTCTAGGGGTCGCCTCTGATCATTCCAAACTCACCTCTTCTGTACAGCTGGGAACCAACCTCAACCCAACAGGGAGGCCCAGAAAGCTCTGAATCTTGCAGCCTGATTTTTATTTTCCACAGTCATATTTCCTCGTTTTAAAATCATGTTAAACAACATCTGAATAAGTGTATCCTAGGGAAGACACGCTTGGATTGGATTGGTATCGATATCCCGGTACTGGTATGATGTCAAGGGGTGGGGAGGGCTGGAAAAGGGTGCACAAGATCACTCTGTATCATTCTTTACAACCTCATGTAACTCTACAATCATCTCAATAAAAACATTCATGAAAAACAAAGAACTTACTGTAAAAGCTTCACGATATGAGACTAATCAAGACGGCAGCCTACTGATGGGTGGTTACACAAACTACACCTGGCTTCCATAGTCCAGTGAATGTAGACGCCATCCTAACACTGTGCTACACCAAGCACTGTGGAGTCTTACTCAGCTGGTGTCCCCAGAACATGGGCAGTGAGGTCACAAAAGTCATTGAGGCAAACCTGATGTTAACTGATGGCGTCACTTTTTAACAGATGAAAACATTTAGATGAGTGCTGAACAACTGCACTGTATAGGTTGGGATGTGGTTCCCATAACTCATCAGCTCCCTGAGTCCCAACTGTCAAGAGGACATGGAGGTGGATTCCTCCAGCCCCCAGATCTTCCTAGTCACTGCCCACTGAAAGCCAACATCATCTCCCTCTTCCTTCTGCTCTCCACAGGACACTGGTTCAAAGTTTCAAAGGAGGCCAAGGAGCCCACATTTGACCCAAAAGTGGGAGGCCACTGTATGGTACTGTTTGCTTCACAATGGGTTTTCTGTGTAGGTAGAAAGTTCCTAAACAGGGGTCTTAAACAAGAAAATAAGCTCCCAAGCCACGACAACCTTTACACATGTTGCTTGCTTTACAGCTGTTATTTGTGTGACCAGATGTGGTCCTTGACTATCATGGTGACATTCCTATGACACAAAAGGGCCCATGACACATTCCCCAGATACAAGCTTCCCAAAATGCCAAGGCTCAAAAGACGGACAATCATGGGCATCTCACTAGTTCACTTCCTTCTTATGATATTCCACTAAGTACAACAACTTGTCAACCATACTGTTTAACCAGAGGTTTTAAATGAAGAAACTAAAGTGAACTCTCTCAAATATCTGTCAATTCTTGGTTACTCAAGATTCATGATTCAAGATTATCTCAGCCATTTTCTGGCCTCCTCCCACCTGCTTCCATTAGTCGTAGGTAGCAGTTTTAAAAAGAAAGAAAGTGTGGGTTTTGAATCAGAAAGGTAAAACTGCAGCTAAGCCTGATCCTCAGTGAGTAACTGCTATGTCCAGCCTCCCTGAACTGATGTCTGTTTTTCTACAATCCACACCGAATGGCCAATGGGTCAATTAAATGTGACAGCCTAATTAAAAACTATGGCCACTGCTCAAAAATGTTTTAGGCTTGTTAAAGTCATTTTGAAAATATGATTGGTTCAGTAGAATTACAAACTAACAAGCGAAGTGAATTTGGGGGTTATCAAGAAAATGTTAACTAGCTGCAAAGATCCCTAAATTGTGGGTAATTGGAGATTGCCTCTAACTTTAGAGCTGCTGCAGAAATGCCCAGACCAGATGAGCAGTTTCTGTTTTTCTGTGAGCTGGTCAAGAAATGCTGCCCTGCCGCACTATCTTGTCCTTCAATTAGAACCCACCAACAAATCTCCACACTGCATGGGACTGAATTTCACACAAGTTGGAGTCCTTGTAGTGGGCAAGGGATAGACCCAAGCTCTTAACTACCACCACCACCACCCCATTCTCATCTGATTTCCATACGACTATAAATGCAAACACAGAATTTAGGGCTGACTACGCCTTGCCTAAAATCCAAACCAGCCAGGGAATGCGTGTGCCACTGGACCCCATGTTCCATTTATGCCTCAGGAGCCTAAGTGGGCATTAAGCACTCACATGCAAAGAATAGGAAATGCAACAAAACACATTTGGGATGAATCTGACCACTCCTTTCTGCTTTGTCTGACATCAGCTATTAACCAGAAGCCTCTCAAATTGCAGCATGTGTGCTGGGTAGGTACAGCTACAGGATCAAGTAGTATCCCGGGCTCTCCGAGATGCCCATGTTCACTGCTGATTGCTTCTTGCACTTGGGGATACTCTGGAAGGCAGAACAGTACTGCAGAGGGTGAGGAGAAATATCAATTTATTGAACACCCGTCTGCCAAGATCTGCGCTAGGTGTTTGTATCATGTCTATTTTCATTTCTTCCTTAGTCATCCAACAATCATGGGAAGAACTGCACGGAACAGCCAGCAACTTTTACTACTGTTTGCATTACTGAGGATTCAACCTAGGCCCTTCACACTGAGCTACATTCCTGGCTCCCCCACACCTCTGCATCCCACCCAGAGTCTCGCTAAGTTTCCCAGGCTGGGCTCAGACTTCCAATTCTCCTGCCTCCAGTCTCCCAGAGTGCTGGGATTACAGGACTATACCACCCTGCCTGGCTCCATTACTATTTTCAGAAATGTTTAGAGTAGGTTTTTCAGATTCCAGTTACCCATTTGTATCAGAACCTTCAAATTCTCTGCCCCGGGTGAGAAAAAAACCTGCCGAAAATAAATCAAACATGCATTTGCCAGGTGTCCTCACTCTGCTAATGATGGCAAACGTGAGCAGTCATGTGTCTTGGAGCAGCTCTGGCAGCCCCTCAGCCGGGCCTGGTGCTACAGTCCCACATTTCTGTGAGGCCAATGAAGAGGGCAGAGTGGAAGGGCTTGAGCGGTCGGCCACAGTCCACCTGTCCTCTGCCTCTACTGGGAAACCAGGCCATATCCTCCAAATTTCACCCTGCGATGCAGGAAAACAGATTTGACAAAACTCTCAAACAGCCAGTTCTCAGACAGGCTTCACCCCAGCTGCACTAAAAACAGAGCTATCAAATGACATTTCTACTAGCACCTTCTTGTGCCTTCTGGATGATCAGAACTCCTGGGGCATTTCACTGCTATGCTAAAGTGGAGCCCTATAGCAATGATAAGGGTTTGTATTATTTTGCATTTTTTCCAACCCTCAAAATAAACCTGGTTTCTGGGATCTTTCTTAACTAAATCACAAATTTAGGAACACTCAGAGGTATGCCGGCTCCATATTACCTGGAGCTAAGGTGGCCTGACTGTCAGGAAAATTCCAGACTCACTCATCTGCCACCCAGTCTGTGTGGTCCACCTCCATTCCCACGGCAACACTCGGTCATCACCGCAGGCCTCAAGAGGGAGAGGCATTGTGACCATTGACTTTTCCCAGAACTCTCATCTACAGTCATTGTTTCTCAAGTTTCACCAAAATTTAACTGAACCCAGAGAGACAGAAAAATCTCTTTACAGGATCATTTCATCATTGCAAGTTTGGAAAATAAATATATGAACTTTCAACTCAGAAACAATGAAAGAGAAATCTGCCAATAAAAGATCAGAATAAGAAAACATAAACATGCATGAGCTATCTTTCAAATGTGCACACAGTCTACTCTGGAAATACTTCCACGGCATTTTCAGATAATGACCATCACGAAGATCTATGGTTGATGAGAGTTATGAGGTTCATCTGTACGTGTGGGGTTTTCTTTTCAATTCTTTTAGCTAATATGTCATAGTAAAGGGAAATTTAAGTTTTAAACTATCTACTGAACAGGAAAAGACAATGGATTTTTTGTAGTAATGTCTTCCCATCTAATAATCCACATTTATGGCCATGAATTATATAGATACATTATCCCCAACATACCCCTGCTGTTGTGAAAGCCGACCCTGATAATCAAATCAACCAAATTCTAGTCTGATTATTATGGTTGTTATCTAAAATGTTTTCTAAAAAGCTCATTGTGTTGCAGACTTTCTATTAGTCACCTTTCTATGGCTGAAACGAAAGACATGATATATTCATCCTGAAGGAGGAAGTTTATTTTGGTCAGAGAGTTCAATCCATGTTTGGCTGCTCCACTACTTTCAGAGCAGGGGTGAAGCAGGAACATCATCAAGCTGGAAGAACATGGCAGAGGAAAGCGTACTTCCCAGCAGCCAGGAAGCAGATAAAGAGCTGGAGGAAGAGGAGAGGGCTGGGAACAGGATATACCCTCCAAAAGCACACCCCTAGTGAGCTACTTCCTCCAACTGGACTCCCCTCCAAAAAGCCCATTTAGCTATGCATTCATCAATGGACTCACTGGTTGATAAGGTCAGCATCCTCACAACCCATCGCCTCTCTGAGCTCCACTTAGGAACACTGCAGCACTGGCAATAAAGGGGAACACTTCATATTTGAATCATAACAGCTTGGTTGCCAAATGCTGGACTTTTGAAGTGGGCTGGATCATGAGGGCTCTATCTCCATCAGTTAATTAACCCACTGATGAGATCATCCTCTGAGGGCATCATGAGGGTGTGACCTGAGTGCCTACATCTGTCCCTGGGCCCTTCTTACCTCTGTCTCTCCTCTCCTTCTCCCCTCCCCTCCTCTTCCTCTCCCCCTACTCTCTCTCAGCTTTCCTCCATCACCACCACTCACCATGATGCTTCCACCATGACACAAGCATAAAAATGATGGAGCCAATCAGCCATGGACTGAAACTTCTGAAACCATGAGCCAAAATAAACCTTTTCTCTATTAAGTTGTTATGCTCAAGGATCCATGTAGAGGAGCCACAGTGATGAAAATCTGACCAGCACAGTTGTTGCAGGTTGGAGCAGAACAACCTGCCATGATTTGTTTTTCCTTATTTGAAACTTCTCTGAAGTGATGCTATGATGATGAAAAGAAACCCTGACTGTTGTAGCAAGATTAAATGTGATCATCTATACCACTTTATTAACCTGTACACAACAACACAGTGCACAGATGTGTGGCAGATACACAGGAACACATACGCATCAGCAATCAACTCCCCTGACTTCCGGGCAGCCTCCTCTCACATCTTTCCCAAGGTTCCCAGCATGAGTCTTCTCGTCCTCATTTATCATTAGTTTGTTATCTTTTGCTCCCTTCAAAAATGCCAGCTCTGTGAAAACTTGGACTTGAATGTTCCCACAGATAGCACCTAAAATAGCACCAGGTATGCCATTTGCTGATTGAATGACTGAAGGTACTGACTTGGCCGCGAAGAAATGAAACTGAGGGAATGGTCTCGCCCTTTCTCTATGCATTTAACTACTCCGGCTGTCCAGGATCTCCTCCTGATCTAGCTCCGAGTCAAAGCTGACTGACAGGTTCACTTTCGTTGGCTGTTTGCTTACTTGCTTTCTGCAAGGGTCCATGCAGAGGAGTGACTCCTACACCTGTGCTCAGTCACCTCCTTCCCCAAACCAACCACACATAAACATTTTTATGAGTTTCCTATTTGTCCTTCCAGTGTTTCCTGATACAAACACAAGTAAACTAGCCCATGTATTTTCATATTCCCATCTTTCTAATGCAAACACCATTCACCTTGCCTCATTCGCTTGGCAAAGTGCCTGGAGGTCAGTCCCCATCAGCACACAGCACTGCACACAGCCTTGAGCTGCAGACCTACACCATCACCCTTTTTAAACAGAACCTTATTTTGAGCGATGGGCCCTTGGCAGCTTTCAACATTCTGGCACTACACATTGAGCTTCAGAGATAACCATGCACAAATACCATTTTGTTACCTCTGTAGGAAAGATGCCCAGGACTCTTGGGCAGAGGGTAAATCCTTCTCTAACACTGGCTTACACTACACTATCAGATCCCCTCCCTTAGGGCCATTCAAAAATACTGTTAGAAAAGCCATGCGTGGTGGCACACTCCTATAATCCCAGCACTTAGGAGGTTGAGGAAGGAGAATTGTTTGCAAGTTTGAGACCAACCTGGGCTATAAAGTGAGCCCAAGGCCAGCCTGAACTGCACAGCAAGACCTTGTCTCGGACAAAAAAAAAAAAAAAAGTGTTAGGTGCTACAAAAAAGGTAGTGACACTTTAAATGTGTATGTGTGATAAAGGTCCCCAGAAGTTTTTCCATTTTGTCAAGGTGGCTGCCAACCTACTTCTTTACTTTTATAAAAACAAACTCAAAATTTAAGTCAATACAGCAGGGCCTAGTCCTTTTTCCTATTCTATTTGGATCTACCAATTCTTAGACTAACAGGTTTTCCTTCTAGCAAGCTCCCATAGGAAAGCAGCCCTGTAGAAAAGCCTATTGGTAGAATTCAATTTCTGTAAGTGCATTCAGGAATTCTAAGTCAGCAGTAAATACTGTTTTCATTACAATACCCAAAATGACATGAAAACAAGTGCATAAATGATTACTTTAAATACTTATTCATTCCAACTCAGAAGATCCCCAAAACTCATTTATATTCTTGGCATTTTTAGTAATTCAAAACTTTTTTCACGGTGAGACTATGATTAGAAAATGATGCCTCTTTGCAGAATAAACCAAAAGGTTTTTCCCTACCCTTGTAGAGAAGGCACAAAAAAACAACATTCTTTTACATGAGAATCTCAGTTTTTAGGAGACTAAAACTCTGGCTTGGAATATCCATTATAGGCAGGGAACACAGAAGCAATGATCTGTTTTCTTATCAGCATGGATGTGTTCTCTACAAATCTTCCTAGGCTAAATTCATTCCTTTGCTCCATATGGTTTTGAACATCACCTTCAATGTACTCTAAAGCTATCAGGCATGTATGATGGTCACCATGTGCTAAGTAAGGGCAAACTTCAATTCCAGGGTCAGCTGAGTTCCAGAGACAGATTAAAATCCAGGGACCTCAATCAATAACTCGTATCTGATCCACCAAACACATGCATAAGAATTTTTGCTGCTTTACTCATATTAGCCCCCATCAACTGTCAAATGGATATCTAAACATCCCAAAATGAAATACATACAGTAAAGGGGAGAAATGAATGAATTTTACATACAAGAACATGAGTGAAATCTCACAGTACATAAATATGATTCCATTTATGTGGAAATCAAAGAAGGTTAAAACTACCCTATTATGATGGGGTCAGATTAGCTTTGGGGGTAATAAAAGGTATCAGAGAGCCTTCTGGATATACAGAAAAACAATATGAAAAAAATCTAGACTTAGGGGTTGTTACGTGAAAAACACCAGTTTAACATTTATGAACTATACCATTTTATATCTAATCATCCTGAACTGATCAAACAGCATAGTAACCAAGAAGTCCATACTCTCACAAATAGCAACTATTAGCGGTGATCAAAACACCTATCTACTGTTTCAGTTTTGAAAATCTATCATAGTAAAAGACACATAGTCAATAACCTCCCCCAAAATAGTCCCTCTTACTTTGAACATGCCTGTCTCCTCCTTCTTGCCACTTTCTGAAGTAGTTCTGGGAGTCTTCTTGCATGAGAGTCTTTATGAGGCCGGATCAAAAATACTGTGAATGCTGCTGCCAAGTGCCATCTAATGAAAAGGCAAGTTCATAAAAACATGATACTGTAACTTCACTCCCCTTATTCTTTCTTTGATGGCACCAGGTACCTTCCAGCTCTTCCCCAAAGTCAAAATGACCATGAAACATAAAAGTTTTGAATGGATTCAGGACATCAAGCTATTCACAGTAGTGCAACTAATGAGATTCATGAAACAGGCCATCTGGAACTGCCTCAGGAAGTAGATGGGATAAGTGTGTTGGAAGCAAGAAGTATTTTTAGGAAAAGTAATGGCAATGTGTCTTTTACTGCAATAACTTTAAAAATTTAAACATCCGCCAAATCTGTTGATCATACCTTGCATAAGTATTTCTGCTATTTTTGAGTGATAAAAAGTCTTCTGCTAATTAATAAAGTGAATGTCGGAATTTTTGGTGAAATTAGTGTTTTGTTAATTAGCATGATGATTGCTAAGACTGAAAATAAATATTGTAGATACTCCCTGTTCCTGTGCAGACAAGGTCTAAAAATCACTTGGCAAGGCTGACAGCCTTAGGCCTGATCCCTGAAGAGGTCCAGCTACTGATTTGGAGGATTTCTGGCTGCCTGCTGACTGTCAGGGAAATACAGGTTGAGTATCCCATGTCCAGACATTTGCAACCAGAAGTGCTTCAGATTGTGGTGGGGTTTTTTGTTTTTAGATTTTGGAATGCATGCACATACAAACATGAGATATTGTGGGGAAGGGACTCAAGTCTAAACACAAAATGTACTTATGTTTTCTACACACCTTACACACCTTGCCTAACAGTGTTTTATGCACTAATTTTAATGCACCTGCATTTTGAGTGCAACAAAACATCTGAGGTCAGGTGTAGAATGTCCCATTTGTGGCATTATGCTGCTGCTCAAAACATGTTAAACTTTTGGTTTCATATTTTCAGATCAGGGATGATCAACTCGTACTGGCAAATCTGCCATAAGGAAAGCTGTGGTCTTCTGTGGCCAGACCTCCTCAGAAAGCCCAGAGTTGGGATTCCAGGCGACAGAACTGACCCTGTGGTCTGCATGATGCCTGTTTGCTAACACATGTTGGTTGAATGTAGGGTGGAATCTGCTTTCACCCTAAGTCTGTGTTGAGGACATGGGCAAACAGTGAATCCTCACTCGCCTAACACTCCTTGGGGGCCCCATTACCTATGAAACCAACCCTAACATGGCATGGTATGACCAATCTGCTTGGCCCCTTCTCTAGGCCTGCACAGACTGGGATAGCCGGAACTGCACCCTCACCACGTGGTAACAAATCTAATGACCTTCTTATATAGAAAACAAAGAGCTGGACTGGAGGTGAGAAAAACCAGATAAAAGGTGAGGGACTGCACAGCCGCACCCACAGAAATGAGCCAACCAGGGAGGTGTCCAGCGACCTGCACAACACTCCGGCAGGCCCTTCACTGTGGTCTTAGACAGAGGTACAAAGGGTACCTGTGGATGGCCCAAAATGAAACCAGATGAAAGACTCAAAATTTTGAAAGACCTTGACAGGCTGGTTTACTACGCTGCACAGATCTTAACAACTCAGGACAAAAGAAGCCAGACACAATGATAAAGTGTATTACGACTTTTGCATTTAAAACTTTAGGGATCTTGAGGTGCTGGGAATGTAGCTCAGTGGTGCAGTGTTTGCCTAACATGCACAAGGCCCTAGGTTCCACCCCCAGGATCACAGAATGAAATGAAAAGCCCACGCACAAAACTGTAGGGGTTTTGAATAACCCTAGGTTCAAATTCAATAGGAGTCAAAAGTATACTGTGGTCACCAAAAATGTAACATATATATTACAGTTAAAGAGTTTACCTTTTAATCTCTAATACAGATATTTGTGTACCTGTGTTTATATGAGCATTATTCACAATGGCCAAAAGGTAGAAATAATCTAAGTGTCAATCAATACATGAATGGACAAACAAACGAGATGCAGTACGGATACAAAAGGCTATTCCCAGCCTCATTCCTATAATTTGTAATCTGAGCAACCACCTTGAAGAGAGCAATATGCAATATATTAACCAGTATTAACTTTCCTATTATTTTGTTTTGAAATTCTGTATCATCATTTTTATTCTTTTTACATTTAAAAAAAAACTAAAAAGAAAAAAAGGAAACTCGGACACATGTTGTAACAGGGATGCACCCTGAAGACTTTGTGCTTAATGAAATAAACCAGCCAGAAAAAGAGAAATACTGTGTTCTTTTATTATTTCTGAGGTCTCTGAAGCAGCCAAACTCAAAGAGACAGAAAACGGAAGAGTGACTGCCCTTGGGCTAAGTGGAGGAACAGAAATTCATGTTTAAGGGGTACAAAGTTTCAATGTGACAACGTATAAAACTTCTGCGTATGGTTCAATGCTCACGAAACATACTCAACGCCACCAAACTGTATGCATAAAATGGCTCAAATGATAAATTTCATGTTACACGTATTTGGCATTTATTTTAAATGAACCCTCCCCCACAAAAAACCATAATGTAATCTTCTGCTCCATTAATTTGAAAAAGAGTCACTGTCCACCTCCATACTTCACTCAAATCATACCTGAAATCATGGTGTAGTTTCTGTACTTGGAGGCAATCAGCTAATACTGGCCACATGGCCCCTCCAGGGGCCTTTAAAAGAATCTGACCACCACACCCTGGTCTGAGCAGCGACCACTCTAGTTAAATCTTTTTACATCTGCTGCAGATGTATTCCCAGGGGTCCATAAGGCCTAGTAAGCACAGCCACATCTTGTAATTCCAATCACTGTTCAGCAGGCAACTCCTGGTAAACTCTCAGGTCAGATCCCAGGCAGAAAGCCACGCTCCCTTGTGGGAAACTCTCCCCCTCAAAATATCCCACAGTGACACTTTTTCCTTCCGCAGCCCCCTTTTTAATGTTCATGACCCCACAAAGACCTTCTAGCCTGTACGAGAGTTGGCCAGTCTGGTCTCTATGCCAGACAACTCAGATTTGCTCGGAGATAAACCTGCCCTGCTGAGCTCCAACCCCTGCTTCTTTTCCTTTTTGTCCTAACAGCCTCGGGCTTCTCCTGCTCACTGTTTCAGACCAGATCATTCATGGGACCTAATTAATAGCAACCTCTGCCTCAATCAGGGACAACTGGCCACATGGGGAAGCAGAGGCACAATGTCCCTCAAATCCCCAACATCTACACTGCCCTGGTCGCCATAACCCAGGAGCAAAAGGTGCTTCAACCGGAGGAGCTCCCGGTCAAGGGTACACCAGAGAAGCCCCGAAATCCTCTCAGTAGTAAATTCCCCAGAGCCGCAGCCCCTTACCCCTCTCCTCCACCAACCACCCATGCACACAAACACACAGCCACCAGAGCCTCTGCCACTAAAGCAAACAAGTACTTACTCAAGATTCCATTCATTCAGGATTCAGAGTTTGGGGAAAATCTGAAGATAAATTCTTTTAAAGATTCAGCCATTCCAAGAGTGCATATCATGTCATTGAAAAATGTACTACTATTATCAGAATGACTCCTCTCATCCCTCTAAATCAAGTAGTCTGTGAAGCTAAGAGAGAGAGAAGTGGGGGCCCAGAGGTGGGGACCCACATGCCATAGTATGACACTGCAACCCTGGGGATGCCAGCTCTCAAGAGGAAGGGAACTGTAAAGGGAGAGTGATTGTCCCACACTCTTGATGCTCCAAAAGTGTGGCTGAATCTCCCTATGTCCTCAGTCTTCTCCTTCTCCCCAGGACAGGAAGACTTAGCTGGCTGGCTGGAAGGGACTAATGTGCCAAAAATCTCTCCTCCCTCCCTTCTTCTGGGAGTCTGCTATGGCCTGAGACGAGAAGGCTGGTCTGCCTGCCCCTGAGGTTCAGGATTAGGATGTCCTTTTCTGTCATGCACTGTAGTACCCCCATTTAGACTTTATCATGAACAAAGTTAATATATTGGTCCATCTATGTGGCCCTACCTCTCAGCTAATTCAGAGCTCCTATGGAAAAGCATGTGTGTCAATCACTCCCTCAAGCAAACTCCCAGCATCCAAATACATGCACCTCTCTCCTAACTAGCAGCCAGGGGCGGGTGGGTCAAGAAGGGTCAGAAGTAGGGGTTCAGCAGGGAACCTGCACAATGCAGAGAATGTTCACCCAGCTGATGACCTCCGGGGTGGTGGCCACTGTTAGCTGCCAGGCACTGAAGCCTGCTCCTTGCTTTATTCTGGAACAATGGGAGTTTCCCTTCAGGCAATCTGGCAGGCCCAGCACTTCACCTCCTTGAAGAAACCCAGTCTCAAATAACAAAGCAAAACTATCACCAAATGACCAATCAATGCCTTGTTGTGACTAAAGAGCATTATGAGCATTTAAGGAGACTTCAGGGTACCCAAAAACCTGCTGTGCTTCAAACTAATACTCTACCTCCCTCTCTCCAGCCCCTCTATGACTCACCCCTCCCACAGGGTGAACTTTGGATCAGCCCCACACTGCCCAGCTGACCCTATTGAGTCCACAAACTTAACAGTGTCCAAGTTTCCACTGCATCTTGCTATGGAGCCATCATTTGTACCTCTAAAACGTAAACCCTCTGTCTTTGGCAACAAAAAAGAAAACAAGCAAAATGAGAGCAGCATTTCTAAAGGTACTAAACATAAAACTTGCACCTTCTGTGAACCTTGACGATTATTTGGTTAGTTCTGCCTCCTTGGCCTTTGCATGAAGTGGCTGTAAATACAGTGGACGGCCTGACCACCGCTGGAGAGGTCAGAGTATGAACCAGGGAACAGAGGACAAAAGGACATCATTCTTAATCTTGTTAGTTGTGCTCATGTTATTTTGGTTATACAAGAAAAATAATGTTATTTTGGTTATTTTGGGAAAATCTTCTTCCTTCCCGTCTGTCTGTCTGTCTGTCTGTCTGTCTGTCTTTCTTAGGTCAGGGGACAGAGTCCCACACTAGGAAGAATAGAATGTCAAGATGTCTTTAATTTTCCTATATATGTGTGTCTACTTTTTCAGCATTATTGAGGTATGATTTACAAACAGAAACTGTATAGATTTAGGGTATGCAACTCGATGTTCTGATACATACATACATCAACAAAGTGACCCCCATAGTCAAGCTGACTTACTAGTTACCCCATGTGTATGTATGTGTGTGCATGTGTGTGCATAAAGACATCTGAGATCTATTCTCTTAGCAAATATTTTAGTATTTTTTACAAGTGGAGTGAAATGCATAAATAATTGGCCTGATCCAGGGATGTATATGCTTAGCACCAAGCTGGCGAACAGCGAGCAATGTTCCTCCCAGGGATGCTTCCCACCAGAGCAGCTACCCAAGGTGACGGGCAGCCCCTCAGATGGCCACTCCAGCTCTGCCCACTCTTTGTTGGAGTGACTTTTGTGCTCCAAACAGCCTGGCAGACTAAGCTTTGATGAGAAACAGTAAGGTTTCCCTCTTAATTTTAATGACCAAATACTCATTTGACATCAGCCTGGGTGGATATGTGTCTTGAGTTTCAAAGATGAGCACATCAAGTAAGTAAAATTCTTCATAACATATGAACACAGCAAAAGAGAATCCGTGTATAATCTGCTAATGGTAACATCCCATGTAGTAGGCACTTTTCAAGTGTTTAACAAGAACGGTCTCAGTTAATAAGCGCAGCATCCAATGAGAGCGCGGTCTCTACCACACAGAGGACGGAGCTGGGACACAGAGGGCTGAAGAACCCTGCCAGGCCCACAGAGGGCTAAGCGATGCCCAGCACTCTGACCGGCTTGGCCACACATCCTCCTCCTATGGCCACACTGCATTTCCAGAGAGTCGTAGCCAATGTTTTCTACTGAGAGAAACTATCCAGCGATCATTCTTTCTCATTCCTGTCTTTAAAAATAGTACAGAAGAATAAAAACAAAAAGTACAAGAAAAATAAAATCTATCCCACAGGACAAAACTGTATGTCTGATATCAAAAAAAGGAACCTTCACTTGGTTTTTCTCATGAAAAATTTAAATCACTCAAGGGCCACTTAACTGTCTTTTACAAACAAACGTAGGCAGGAGGTCCAGATGGCAATTTCTCCACTGGAGAATCATCTAGAAGCTGCCCAGTGAGCAGTGGAGCCCAGCCACCCATTAGCCTTGATCCACCACAGTGTGATGGAAAAGTGCCAGTCATTCCCTCTATGGGATCTCCGGTTTCTGAAAAACAAACAACAACAAAAGTCACACAGGAGTCCTTTGTTACCTTTCCTAGTACTGGCAATAAATTGATCCTTGGAATTTAATGACTTCCTCAAAGTAGTGTGTTCCAAGCTAAAATGAGACACAGAGCCCTTCCCCCACCCCACCCCACTCCCAAAATCAGATCCAAACAACAGATCCTAGAAATCATGCAGTGTCACGGGACAAACTGAGAAACTGTAGCCTGGAATATTTCCTCATCCTGTTCCTTCCCTTCATCCAGTCCAGTTATTCCCAACAGGAATAAGCGCAGTGTAGTTGGAGGTTGGAGAATTCCCAAGGAAATTTAAAATAAGAGACAGTATGTACCTTTAGCAGGTAGGGACTGAACCCCAGAGCGTCGTGGACAGGGCTCTAACTCCAGAGGGCTTGGGAATGATGGGCAAAGGTACAGATCACAAGAAGAAAAAAGATTTATACCAAGGTTACCAGTCCTGCTTCAGAATTGCTGAGCTTCCTCAAATATTAATAGGCTACATGGCAGAGGTGCTAGTGGAGGCCACAAGGTCATATTTCCTATGTGCATTAGAAATAAACACAGGTATCTACAACTCACAAGAACCTCTTACATGGAATACCTTCCTTTCACTAGTTGGGAACTTCTTGTTCCTTTCAGAATTTTATTATTGTTAAAATTAGCAGTTGACATTCATGAAATGCCAATAGCATGTCTCTATCTGCTCTTATGACTACATCGTTCACTCACATCTGCACCAACTTTCCAAACATTGTTAACTTCAGCCCAGCAAATGACAGTTGGGCAGGAAGATAAGGAAGCCAATTAAGTTACACTAACAATAAAAATAAATTAGTAATGTAATTCTTGGTGGTTGTCAAGGCATAGTTTATGGCTTTTACATGAGAAAGAGGAGGAACTTTTTTTCCCCTTTTTATGACTGCAGACAGTGCAAAAGCAATGATTTAAGTGGCTAAAGGCAAGCAGAAGAAGAAAGGCCTTGGGAAAGTTTCCAGGCTAAAAAAGTATGTGAGCAGAACTAGATGGTGACATTTCCAGTACCCAAAGGGAAGTCTGTCTACTCTGCATCCCCCCATGTCTCCCCACCTTGGACCTATGCTGTCCCCAGTGTCTTGTGGTCTAAAATCATGGTGCTAATATGGAAGCCAGCCAAGGACAAGACACAGCAGGACGGAGGCCCATCTTTACGCCAAAACACAAATAGTAGGACCACAGTTAAGCCTAACTGAACCCCAACCTTGGGGACAGTATTTACACAGGCTCCCAGGTGGCTTTGCTTGAGAATTCTCATTAAAACCCTGGTGGACACATTCTCCTCCCCTCTCCCTGGTCATGTCTCAGAGACAGAGGGAAACTGAGGTCACGACCAGCCTGATGACGGAACACTGCACATGCTCCAGGCCTCCAGGAAGGCAATTATGCTGTATATAACTGCTAATCTCTGTGTTTGTCTGTGTCCCCTCCCATGTCACTGCAGGGGATCCTCAAAATGGAACCAACTGAGTTTGCTATCCACACTGATTGGATACAGTTGGCTCTGTTTCCTGAACACTGAATAAATCCAACAAGGCTGGGGATTTAGCTCAGTGGCTTATAAGCCTGCCTGGCAAGCACAAGGTTGTAAATTTGATCCCTGGTACCAAAAAAAAAACAAAAACAAAAACAAAAAACCATAGATACTATTTTGGCCAGGATTTAGCTCAGTGGCTTAAGCACCTGCCTGGCAAGTGCAAGGTCGTGAGTTCAATCCCTGGTACCAAAAAAACAAAAACAAAAAAACAAACAAACAAAAAAAATGGGTGTGGTGAATAAACCCAACAAATAGGCGATCCCTGGGGAAATGACTTGCTCATTAATTTCAAATATTTGCTCCTACAGACAAAATTGTATGACTGGAAGTTTAATTTCTCTACATGTGTCTTCCAAAGTCCTTAAAAAAAATAGATACTGTTGAGCCAGGTCACTGTTCTCTAACTGCTGTCAGCTGACAGGGAGAGAGAATACAGCTCTAACTGAAGAGAAGCATTGAAAAGGAAAGAAACAGTGAGAAATAGAAATGCAAAAAAAAAAAAAAATGGGAAGAAAGTCAAACAAATGTGATTTTCACCTGAAGTCTGCTATCAGATCCTACCTGCTCATGGCTAAATTTGGGGCATTTTTAAATGTATTTACATCTACCATGTTTCTCCTCACCAGTGAGATGATGACTAACTGTTCACTTTCTCAAGAGGTTCAGCAGTGATGGAAGCTCTTCTTTTTGATCTTTTCCATGTTAGGAAAGAAAACAAAACAAAAGAAGAGAAAAACATTCCACACGGTCCTTCAGAAGCTGAAGGGACAGCATTAGACTCAGACATGTGAAAACTATGCAGTGAATTTTCAAAGTCTGGGGTGAAAAAGAAAACAGTGACCATGAGAGGAAGGGCTTTGCAAATCTATCTGAAATAAAACATTAGTGGAATAAAATTTCACTTCTGTATAATGTACAAAAGAAATCAAGGCTTTAAGAAAACAAAATTAGCTGGGGATTTAGCTCAGTCGCTTAAGCGCCTGCTTTGCAAGTGCGAGGTCGTGAGTTCAATCCCCGGTACAAAGAAAAGAAAAAAAAGAAAACAAAATTATTAGGACCCTATGTGGTGGCTCAAGGGAGTAAATGCAGCATTCTGGGAGACTAAGGCATCAAGCTCACAAGTACAGGCTGGGCAACTCAATGGGTGAGACCCTCTCTCAAGATAGAAAATAAAGAAGGGGAGGAAGAAAGAAAGGAAATTACTAATAAAGGCTGTTAATCACTCTTTGAACCTATGCTTTATATTTTATTGAATGTGATCCATTCAATAAAGTCTTTTTAATAAGACTTCGATCATTACTGATATATGCTGTCTTGTCAAAGAAATTCTCTTGCCTATCTTTAAAAAGACATTGTAAATTTCCATTTTTTTTTCGTACTTTGGTGCAAAATTCATTTTCTACGATTTCAACTCATTCTATATTCTGGAGCCTTCTGTGAAACTGACCATTACCCTCTGCTTCTCAGTTAATGGGGGGGCGGGGGGGACACCTATGAATATGGAGCAGAACAGATGAAGAAAAATCATACAAATTAAGGAAGGACAACAAAGGGCATGGCTTTTGTCACACCAAACTATGCCTCCCAAAAACCATCAATAAGACTAACATTACAGTAAGAACCACAGGAAAGGGACCTACTATCTCCTAGGTATTACATCATTAAGGAGTGATTTTTGAAGCGTTGTAAAGAGAGAGTTCCAGCCAAGAGTCCATGCCTACCTTTCTCTGGGTGTAAAGAGAATCTGCCAGGCTAGGGGTGAGTTCAGCAGCAGGGCACCTGCCTGGCATGCCTCAGACCCTGCCCAGCACCACAAAAATATATAATAGAGAATTGGATGGTAGAAAAGAAGACAATCAGGGTACTACGTTCTCTCTCCTTTTGTTTGGAAAAACAAAATCTGCCCACACTGCCTTGTACCAAAGACACAGCAGAATAAACAAACCAGTCATCATCTTTCTGGACTCCAGGAACATTAAGTTCAAGCGCAAACCATGAGCAGCTCTGCAGAGAGCTCCTTCCCACTGATTCCATGCCAGCCACGCTAACTGTGCGGAAAGAATAGGAAGAGCCAAAATCCACCATGGCTATCACAAGCAGGCCCCCAAAGGTAGGCGAACTGCAAGCGGGTGCAGCACTTCTCACACCAACTTAACCTCTGCAGTCCGCCAAATGGTGCTACAGCACAGAATAGCTGCGAAAACACGTGGCTCTTGCACGTGGCCTCCAGTCAATAAAGGTACCCACAGACTAACGCTTTCAATAAATATTAAACCGTAACAAACAAACAGGGTTCTCTGAGATACCCATGGCCTTTTTACCCACAGAAAGCACTTGTCAAGAACGACTCCAAAGATGCATTGTAGATAAGCAAAATAATTCCAGCCTGTGGCGCATAGAGCAGAGTCTTCAGACAGCTGCGTACGGGGACTTGGCACAGCAGCTACTAGTTGATGCATGGCACAGTGCCTGACATCTGTCCTATAAAAGCAGGTCTCTTGTGTGTGAGATCTGCATGACTCTGAGTTAATAACTAGGAGAGGGTGACAGGAAAAAAATCCTGCACCAGAGGTCTTGGGAAATTTTCATGGAAAGCCAAAATCAAACAGAAGTATTCTACCTTTCTAAGAAATTAGCACAGTCCCATCTAAAGGTGCGTTTAATACTATTCACTGTGTGGTAGAACCAAGAAAGGCAGGAAGGATGAAGGCTTCCTCTGTGAAGAATAAGCCAATCACAGCTCCACCGCAGTGCCTCTGACTTCACAGGCTCTGGTGAGAATGCTAAGTCTCGATGCTCATCGGTACCTCGTACAACTCCAAAAAACACACAGCCAAAACTCCTAGGTGAAAAATCAATAATACCTGGCAAGTTCCAAACAGTGACTTAACCTCTAGACCACTGGAACAAATATAAAGAGACTCACAGTAAGGCCAACAGGAGGACCTCATGAAAAAGACACGACCAGGAACCTCAGGTGAAGGAATACATAGTACTTCAAAAACAGTACTTCCTTGAAAGCTTCTTAAAAAAGAAACTGAATGACTATCCTGGAGAAGTGTGCCATTTCTCCCAAGTCAGAGAGGACAGTAGTCATATATGCAATTCTATCAGGACAGAGGAAGAAGGAGGTCACCTAACCAGTGTCAAGGACAGAGATGGACAAAGAACGCCCAGAGTGGCTTGGCATACAGCTTAGCTTAGCAAATCCAAAGCAGATCTGTGGATAAGTAGTCAAAAACAAAAATTATAGGGAGCAGTGCTCAGGGCAAAGAGTCTATGATCTGAGCCACTCAAATGAGCATGGCACATAGTGGGGTGTGCAGAGAAAAGCTAACACATCAGGTCCAAGCCAGGAGCCATGGTGTGCACCTGTAATCCCAGCTACTCGGAAAGCCAAAGAAGATCACAAGTTCAAGGCCAAGCCAAGCAACTTAGTGAACCTTGTTTCAAAATTGTAAAAGGCTCGGTTCTCCCTGGACTCAATCTCCAGTACTGCAAAACAAAACCACAGCAGGCCTGAGCACTATCCTTTCAAAGACCTGCTTGTAAGACTGTCCTTTGCCTGGCATTTGAGAACTTGACTTTGGAAAGATTCCCATCAACCTAACAGAAAAGAGTAACTCACTGTACTAAACTGTTTATGCAAACTATGAAGTTTGTGCAGGTGATTACCAGGAGTGAGGGAAGGGACCAATAAACGGGCAGAAAACAGAAGAGTGTTAGGGTAGTGAAAATACCATGCTGTCACTACCTGTGTCCAAGTCCCCAGAGTGTGTAACACCCAGAGCGGATTCCAGTGTACCTGCGGACTCTGCATCAGTGGTGTGTCCCGCAGGGTCACTGACTGTAAAAGTGCACCTCATGGCGGGGGATACAGACAGTCAGTCAGGGAGGCCAGCCATGAGTGGGATGGGAGACATGGGAACTCTCTGCACCTTTTACACAGTTCTGTGCACTAAAAATGTTTTAAAAGTAAAGTCTATTTAAAAAAAACAAACTGGAAGTTAAGTCTCCAACAAGCTTCCCCTACGGGCAGCATTTCACAACTGTTGTCACAGCTCTTTGTTGGGGGAACTAACTTGCTCCTGTGTGACTCCACCCATGAGCCTTTCCCGTCCCCGGCCTGGGTCTGCTCGCTGTCCTGTCACTGTCATCATCCTCAGCTGTCAGTATAACTCCAAGGCCTCCCAGCAAACCAGCAAACTTAGGCGAGGTCTTGGGGACCACGACATGGGGCTTAATCTCACCTGATGAGTGGTCACAAACCTCTGCTAAACACCCTAACATCTGATTCCAAGATCCTATTTCCAGTCTTAACACCAGGGTGCCACATAGATGCCACCCTGGGCTCTGCTGCCAGAGAAAAGTTCCTCCATGAACGTCTGGGCTGGTCAGTTACAGCTTCTGGGCCACTGAGACTGGAAACTCCTCAGCACAGGGACAAACACTGGGCCCAGTGGTTCTGCCATCACTGTGTCACCACGAGTGAGCATCAAACTCACAGAAGTTAAAGTTGTTCTTTCAAAACACAACTTGGCGAAATTCAGCAAAATCCAGGGCGATGTCTATCCGATCACCCTCCCAGATATTCTACGCTCCCTGTCCTGCACTCTCCTCGGACAAGTTCTCATGCAGGAAGGACCTAAGACAGGGTGAGTGGCTTCCATGAATATGAGGAGGGAGCATTCAGCAAACCCTTGGGTCTGCAACAGATTCCATACTCTTTGGATAATGATCCCTTGTCACCCCAGGACCATGACGTGCACACACACCAGAGGGAAGACCAAGGGAAAGGTCTAAGTCACAACCAAAGGGAAGTCCTGGGCAGCCAGGGGCACTCACGGTCTCTCATCCAGCCCAGAGGTGAGTTGGGCAGCACAAGGGTACAACCCTAGAGGTTTTCACCAGCAAACAATCTTGAGGACCCAAGACTCGGGGCAATCTTAGATTGGGGTCACAATGACATTGCCCCTACCTCATTCTTCTCATCTGTGAACACAGATGGGGACTCAGCAAGCTCTAACAGTGTCAGCTGTTACTGTGCTTTGAAAAGGAGCAGACACAGATGTATTCACACATTTGTTTAGCAAATACATGACACGCCAAGATGTATTAGCAAAATAAGGACAATGAAGAGGGTTTTGCCAGCATTCCAAGAGCCACATTCCCTGATGGCTCTGAAAATACTCCCAATCACAGGTGACCTACAATCCCTCATCCTTCAGAAATGCAAACAACAGAGGTCTTGACTTTGTTGGACCCCGAAGGCACAAAGGGGACAATGGTTGGGCAGCAGAGGAGGAACTTCGAGATGACCACTGAGATCCAAAAAACAGTTGTCCTCAAACTGCAGCCACAGAGGTGCAACCTCCTGACTCAGCTGCTAATCAACTGCATGGGGGGACAGGGCCATGGGGGACAGACATTTGGCCTGCTGCACAAAGATGAGCATCTACAGGAGGCCCTTCCAAAACAATCAGAGAGGAGGACTCGCCAGGGGCAGGGCGCTGAGGGGTGACAGTGGGAGCCAGGACAGATGCGAGGCTCTGCAATGCTGCTGAGGGCCCCACAGCAGCAACAGGGCTTCTGGTCGAGGACTGCAATCTGCATCCTGGTCCCCTGCCCTCCCAAATCCTCTCAGGCTGCTCCCCTTTTCACAAGAAAGTTGTCACACAGGAAGCTTGGGCTCCAACAGGCACCAGGCCCACCCTTGCTAGACTGGGCTGGGCCTTTGTGGCTTCAGGGTCCTATTTCAGACACCTGGCATAGGCCAGCAGGGAGGAAGGAGGGGGGCTGAGGCTGAGCACCTGAGGGCATGCATGACTTGGTGAGCAAAAGGCATATACCAACACACAGCTTAGAGTGTTGTTGCTTTAGACTTTTTTATTAGTACACGTTTGCGGTACATAATGATCCAATTCCTCATTCCTCATGGGGAGTTGGTACATTTACATAATGCATTTTAATTCTTTTTTTAATCCCCTCTCTTCCCATCCTCTCCTCCCCCATCTCTTGGTTTTCCATTTTGCAAAAAGATCTATCTCCCTATTTCCTGTTACTACATCTTTTATTTTGCTCTTTATTTATATTTTGAGTTTCTCATAGAAGAGAAACCATGCACTATTTAAGTTTCTGAGTTTGATTTATTTCACTCCACACTGTGGTCTCAAGGTGCATCCATTTTCCTACAAATGTCTCAAGCTTGCTCTTCCTGATGTCGCAGTAGTCCTCCACTGTGTACAAATGCCACATTATCTTTATCTATCCATCTGCTGATGGACAATCGGGCTGCTTCCAAGATTTAGCTATTATGAACTTTGCTGCATAACACAGCTATGCATAGATCACTGTAATATGATGACTTAAACTCTTTGGAGAAGATACATATAAGGGGAATAGCTGGGTCAACTGTAAGTGATATTTAATAGGTTTGAGAATAACACAATGACTTTTTAACTTCTTAATTATGGTTGGAGATTTGCCAAGACAGGTCCTTAAAGTCTCTGGCATCTTCAGGCAGTCACCTGCTAGATGCTATTATCCCTAAAGCCACCAGCTAATTCAGAGTTAGTAACAAGAGTCATGCTTAGCTGGAAGAACAGTTGAAAGCAGTGATAGCGAAACTTTTGGGGCTTTCAATGATCACACACAGCCCACTGCAGCATGTGTGTCATAAGTTTACCACCAGGAGTCTAAAGTGTGTAACACAGCCTGCATCACAGGACTCACAACACTCAGACCTGTCCCTGCTCCTAGACATCATGACAGTAGCGATCCACTGGCCCCACGAGCCAGGTGCAGAGGACCACATCCATGGCTCCCCTTGAAAGCCATGCATCTGGCCTTACCTCTGTGTAGCAATATGCACAGAGCTGTCAAGGACGTTTCCTCATCCCTGCAACTGGCTTTCGGCAATGCAAATGCATCTAACCTAGGTGCTGATACATAGTCTTTAAAGCTAAGCCACAGGCCAGTGCTGCCCTGCCTAGAGCTCCCAAGCAGGATGTGTGAGCTAGGCCAAGTGAAGCCACCACACTGGCTGAGAACGAACCTCCAGAAAAGAGGCTATGACTTCCTGACTTCTCAGGGCTTGAAAATTACATGTCAAAACTGGAGCCCTGGCTGCAAGACACTAGATACTGCCCCAATCTGTGATATGCAGACTACTCTTCCTGCATCTTTCTCTCTCTGCATATTGCAGAGGTGATTTCAGGCCTCCTGCCTAGCCCAGCTTACAGAACTCGGGTGCCTCCCGCTCTTCTCACAGCCACTCATCCCTGAGTTATTCCCCTCTTCAGAATTAATAAAACCGGGTTCGGCCCTGGGTCTTGACTCTGTTCCAGTTAGCCATTATTTTGGCTGGATTTAGGGCCCCCTAGGCACCCTACAACTACAAATATGCCTTAATGTCTTTATTCTCGCCATGCATTGCACTGGAAGTGGTAGATTGGAATTAACTTACTAGAATTCCAATAACCTTTTCATGGGACTACACATGTGGACTTTTCTGGACCATGACAAGGTCCAGAAGGGCCTTCTATAGCGTCAGACACCATACATGTTGACTGCACCATGAGCCAGGGCTGCAGGGTTCTGCAGAGATTCTGCAAGGCTGAGCCACCTGCCAAACGTCCGAAGTCAAGCAGACTCACACATTCTACACCAGAGATGGCGAATGTTTTAGGGCTTTCCCAGATACAAGCAGCCCACTTCAACAAGTGTACCACAGGTTCGCCATCCCTGCAGTCTACACCATCACCCTCTGGCAAGGAACAATCTGAAAAACGCTACAACTTTAAGCTAAATATTTGAAAGAGGAAAATATGAGGATCGGTTACTCAAGATAAAACACCAGAAGCTTAAGGCAGAAGCATACACCTGTAATCTCAGCACTGTGGGAGGCTGAGGCAGAAGGATCATAAATTTGAGCCCAGCATGGGCAACTTGGTGAGACCTTGTCTCAAAAACTAGAAGGCTAGAGACATAGTTCAGTGTGAAGGACCAGGGCTTAATCCTCAGTGCTACACAAAAGCAAGTAAAAGAAAGGGAGGGAAGTGGGAAGGAGAGGGGGAAGGAGAGGGGGAAGGAGAGGGGGAAGGAGAGGGGAGAGAGAAGGTAGAGGGAGGGAAAGGGGGTGGGAAGACAGGCAGGCAGGCAAATAAAAGAGAGAATACATTTTTATCTGTTGACATACATAAAAATACTATTCTAGGACCTTTGAAAATACTCAGAGATCGCCATGAAGAATGGCCCGTAGTGCATAGCTGATCTGGCTGCGCACGCACTGGGATTCTCAACCCAGCTGTTGCTAGAGGTTCCCACACCACCGCACCAAGAGGAGATTTGAAAGGCACAACTGTTGGTGGGTTCATCGAAACATTACTGCAAAATGCTCTCCATTCATGATCTCATTTTTCCCTCTTTCCTGTGGTTTGCTGCACAGTCACATAGGAGGCATTTAGGAAAACACTACCAATACACTGTCGGTCCCCCAAAACCGAAAAGCTCATGCATTATCAGGTGCTACCCCCCTCGACCTCATGTTATCCTTCTCTGTTGACCAAACAGCCAAGCAAAACCCGGGGAAAGGACTTTACGAATGTCTTAACTGCAGCTGTATTTTATTCGAAAAAGAAAAAAATTAAAATTCAACCCTTTCATATGAGGAAAAAAATGACTGTGTACCTGGAGCAGGAAATGAGGGCTGAAAAGAAAGTATTAAGGGCTGGTAATGAAGTCCTGCGGTCTGAAGAAGGACACTTAATAGTGATGCCTTTAACTGACAAATCTCCAGGAAAATGGTAGCCGTAAAAGCAGCCGAGGTGGGAAAGGCTTACGGGCAGGAAGCTCTGTGCAGCTCGATCTCCAGAAAAACGGCATGAACAGTAACGCAGAGGCTCGCTGAGATGAAACTGGGCCCAGCATGTGGTTTATGGATTTTTGTCTGGTGACATTCATGTCCCACCTGCCCCCACGCCTAGGACACATCTGGGCACAATCTGTGGTCCTCTCTGGGACTCCTGAGCCAGCACGGGCACTGATAAAGCTGTGTGTACCCATCGTCAGCATTCTTGCCGAGTCCATGGGCCTCCATCCACGACTCTTCCAAAGGGCCTCCCCTTGCTGCACCACAGCTCCCATCTGAGCCTGTCCCACCTGGGGAGCACCCAGCAGAAGCTGGCTTCAGAGGTACCAAGTATGGGCTGAACCCAATGGGAGCAGGGGACCATGGTGAGTAACCATGATGGTGCATAATAGGGAGTCTTCGGCAAATGCACAAGGCAAGTGTTGGCACCCTGGCAGCCTTCATTCATTCATTCATTCATCCATACATTTATTTATTTGTTTGTTTGTTTATTTGTTCATTCCCACTTTGGAAGGAGAGCAAAAGGATCCAATTTCAAACCAAGCACCAGCTAGATCTGCAAGACACATAAGCACAGCAAATAAGCCTCAGCCTCACCACCCATCACACAGACACTGTCCTCAAGCCCCAAGAGAGCGGATGAATGAGCACTTCTCAAACTCCTAAACCCCCCACCACCACAGGCAAGTTCCAACCATGCCTGTGAGCCACACGGCTCCCCATCTCTCAGTCACTGTCACCAAAGGCAAGTAAGAGAAATACTGGCCACTTCCTCCAAAGAGCCTATGGAAACCAGAAATCACCAGACCTCAGGTTCACCAGACCCTTCCCTAACGGATACTGCAGGGTGCACAGCCAGCCCTTCTTGGTTGCCGTTCCCCGGGGTGTGGCCTGACTCTAGACCCCAACGCTGACAGAAAATCATAGCTAGAGGCACAATGACATCAGAGAAAAACAGGTAGGAGCTGCCAGAAGTTGCCAAGAATAGCCTCAAATCCTCTACAGAAGTGAGAAGGTTGTAAAATTTAAAATGTAATATCAAAAAGTTGGCCAACAGCCATCATTTCTAGCTTTCCCAGGGAGTCCCTTGAGTAAAGGAGCAGAGCAGGAAAAAGCCAGACTTGGTCACTCGGGCCAGAGGACAGGCCTTATTAAAGCAGACAATGCATGGATGTCCCCAGTTCACTGGCCCTGGTGGAGGGGGGCACACACCCATCAGGCCTGCTGGCCTCCTGGCGGTCAGGCCAGGCAGGAGCTCTAGAGGCTCATCCTTGATTTCACTGAGTATTGAGGCACTTTTTAAATTGATTGCTCCTGGCAGGAAGTGAGGGAGCCACTTACTGACCTGCTTGCCTGATTCTCCTGGAAGAATCCAAGACTCGGTCCCTTTCCCAGCTCCTGCCCAGTCTCTCTCCATCACCTTCTCCCCAGACATTGATGACCATGGCTCCCGACTCAGCCAGGCCCCATGGCCCTGGTTCCCTTCCAGAAATGGTGCCTCTCACAGCCCGGCAGCCAGGCACCAAGAGCTGCTCTGGCTCCAGCTCTGCCCCAGGAGTAGGAATTGCCGGGCAGCCATGGGCAACCCCGGTTCACAGGGCACACACAGGGTGAGACATGCGTCTGACTAATGAGCCACAAAACTGCCTCAAACATTTGCTCTATTGCTTTAATTTTTTTCTTCTTTTCTCTACAGCAATAATAAGACAATAAGAACAACATGGAGGAAGCATAAATTTTTAAAAACAAGAAAACAAGACTAATGTAATTTATTGTAAAATGTTTTTAAGCATTCATCCTATGACTGCATCAAGGCTCCAGTCTGAAAAGCCCCAGAGAGTTGCAACAGACACGAGTCTCAGCAGGAGTCCAGCTCCAGCTGTGCCCACGAAGGGACAGGGGACAATCTGCAGGCTGGGCAGCCCTCACCTTCATTTCCTCTTTTATAAAACCAACATCATACTTCCCAATTCTCAGGCCACAGCCTACAGGGAAGACAAGAGAAAAATCGTGTATACCTGGGCGTGGGGGCTCATGCCTGTAATCCCAGCACTCTGGAAGGCAGAACCAGGAGGATCACAAGGATGAGCCCAGCCGGGGCAAATCAGCAATTTAGTGAGACCCAGTCTCAAAATAAAAACTAAAAAAGGAGCCGTGGATGCAGCTGAGTGCAAAGCTTCTGGGTTCAGTCCCCAGTACCAAAAAAAAAAAAAGTCATGCAATTCAAATCAAATAACTTGGGGCGAAGGCTGATCTGATTTAGTGAAAGCTCTAGATATTCTGAAGGTTGCTGAGCCCCTTCAACTTCCTCAGCAGTAAAGTCACACACCTGCAGGACACCACAGAACAAAGGAGTCATTCCACACAAGCCCTCCTCCTGGCTGGAGAGCAGCAAGGGCACCAAGCGGCCCCGTTGCAGAGAGCTACGGGGTGCCCAGGAGCTCGCGGAGCACCGTGCTTGGCTGGGCAGTGGCTCTCCTCGTGGGGAGAGCAAGGTTACCACCAGCCTGGGGACATCCAAATGCTCACAAATCTCCAAAGAGCAGGATCTGAAGGGAGTAGGAATTTTCTCTGGTGTCACTGACTACTTCTCCCAAAGGACATGTGTGTGTTTCCACCACTGTGAATGCCAATGACAATTCAGCAAAGGAAATCAGAAGACTAGAGAAAAGAGGAGAAGGCAAGCAGGATAGAATGTGGGAGATCAACTTCCTTCCTGGAAGAATGGGTGATCCACGCCCCTGGAATGGTAAAGCCCTGTTCATGTAAATGCTGCATATTACATATTAAAACCACCTTCCCACTGATTTGAACCACAGTGGTTCAGCTTGTACCACTGGAAGGGGAAACAGAACTAATCACTTTTATCAGTCTTTTTACTAATAAAATTAATTCCGAAAAATCTATAAGTGGCCTGAATCTTGTTGTTGGAATTTGAATAGTTACTGCCCAAATATAAATATATAATACTGTTCCTACCAATTAAAAAAGGCGACAATCAACAAATTTACTTAATTCATTCAAAGAATTTTTTTTTCTGAAGAGTTTATCAATGATTAGTTCTCTAAAGTTTAACGTGTATATCTGACCCGTACACCACTGCTCGTGTCCAACATGCACGTAGCACTGCTGTACCACTAAGTAGCTGTATTACAGTTTTTATACCATTTTAATGTTTTCCTTAAGGAACTATATATACCATAACATGTGGTCTGCTAAATCAGTGCCTTTCTTTGCATTATCATAATCAAAGACCCCCAGGGAAGCGTGCAAATCACCCAATGGGACAACGATGCATGTATCAGCTGTGGCTTAAACCCATGGGAAACAAATTCAAATTCAAAACTGAGCAGGGAAACAGGCAAATTAGAGACAAACACACTAAGGCCCCATGGTGAACGTGTTAATGAGGATCCTGGTGGTTATTGTCTGCCCTCCCATGTCCATCTTCTACCTTCCTCCCTGTTCCAGGACGCCAGACTTGAGCCATGGCATGCCCAGCCTCCTTGGTCCTCTGGCTTCAGGCCCAGCCGGGGGAAACACTGTTGGTAGAGTAGAGGCAAGTGGAGGAAAATGCTGTGTCCTTCCCTGTTCTCTCCCTGCTTTGGTCCAGGCTCCCAGCAATAGTTCCCTCTGGGAAACTCCAGTTCCACCCTGCCACAGCCCCAGGGCTCACAGGGCTTCTCCTCAAGCCCTCTTTGCCTAGAGATGGTTGCAGGTTTGGGGTGCATGTACAACCACAGGTGGTTCCCTAACCCATAGACACATCCATAGTCAGTCCCTCACTCAAAGTCTCTTCACTTGACCCACCTAGAATGAGTTCACTTTCCTACCAGGGCTCCTTTTGCAACACCAGGGATTCTCAACTGTCCTGAAAAACCCACTGCAGAAAAATCACAGCAGCCTCAGCAAGCAAGTCCTGTCTGAGGGAGGGAACGTGTCTTCCTGGTGCCAGGGTTGACTCCGTGTCAGGCCTAACTATTCCATAGTGCAAAGATGTCTCATTAAAGATAAATCAGTGCAGTGCTCAAAATAACAGCTTATCCTGAACAGTGTGCTAAGCAGGAAATGGTAAAATAATACCAGGATCAGCTGAAGTTAGCTAATGTTAAAGAGATGACACAGACCTGGCATGCACTGTTTGCCAATACCCTCACCGTGAGCCTGAATTATTCAATAGCAGGATAAGAATTTTCTACTCTATATTTTCAGTTCTTTCACCAGTGCATTTTAAAAGATTCCTGGTGCAAGACTTTAAAGTCTCTGTCTCTCTCTGTCTGACTGACTCTCTCTCTCTCTCTCTCCCTCCCTCCCTCCTTCCGGTGTCTGTGTGTGTGTGTGTGTGTGTGTGTGTGTGTGTGTGTTTCTCTGTCTCTCTGTCTCTCTCTTTCATTGTATATGAATTAGGACAACTGACACATTATGTCTGCTTACTTGGAAGGAATCCTTTGGTTTCACTCATTTATTGGCTCATCCAACAAATATTTATCAAGCATTTATGATGGTGCAAGCCCTGAGCTAACCTCAGAAGGCAGTGGCCGGCACATGTTCTCTGGGATTAGAATCAGGCTGCTTAGCTGAGTAAGTAACACTTACAGAACAAGGCAATAAACGGGACACACAGGTGAGGGGAGCACAGGTGAAGGCAGCCCCTGAGCTGCTGCTGCAGGGAGACTGTGGGAGGATCCCTGAGTTGAATGAAATCAAGGATGCACAGAAGTCAGTGAGGGAAGAGATGGAGGCAGAGGCTGGCCAGATGGACCCACATGTGTGAGGAGAGAGGTGAAAGAGACACAAAAGAGCCCTCATGGTTCAATGTGGCTGAGGCAGAACGGGAGGGACAGAGAATGCAGGCAGAGAGGCTGAGGTGTGGTGACACGTCATCAAAGGCCATGCAAGTCAGGAGACTACACCAACAGTGGGCACTGTTCATCAGAAATGCTGTTTCAGATTTGGGGCTTCTTTCGGATTGTGCAATATTTGCATATATATAATGAGGTATCCCAAGGTTGGGATCCAAGTCTAAACATGAAATTCATTTATGACCACACACACCTTACACATATAGCCTGAAAGTGATTTCTGATGACTGATCTGTCACGTGAGGCTGGGTGTGGAAGTCTCCATTGTGGGTCATGCTGGCCCTCGGAAAGTTTTGGATTTTGCCCCATTTCCAACTAGGGATGCTCAAACTGTAGGTTATCATGGAAACCAGGACATGTTTAAGCATCTGCACCATGAAAACAGACACAAAGACTGTCCCAGACCAACCCAACGTACAGGCACTCAACTGAGCGACAGGGGAGGTGGCTAGAACACTACAGGAAGTGGGATTTCTCTGATGGGTTCTAACAAACCTAGGAGTACGGGATCAAATGTGTGCTTAGAAAATCACTTTGGGCTCAGTGTGGAGAACAAATCAGAAAGGGACTGAAACAGAAGGAAGCAAGACCAGTGCAGATGCTACTGGGGAAACACGGGGCAGCACTGATGTAGGCTCACCATAGGGGAGTACTATGCAGGGGTGATCATGGCTACAGAAGCGCAACCCATAATAGCTAAGTCTTGAAAGTGGCCCATCAGTTCATCAGCAGGATAAGGAAAGGTGGTGTTTACATACAGTGGAATGCTATTCTGCCATAAAGAAGGGCAAACTTCAGCCATTTGTAGGTAAATGGATGCATCTTGAGACCATAAGTTTCCAAGAAACAAATCAGACACACAAGCTTGAAAAGATCATTATATGAGAAACCCAAAATATAAATAAAAAGCAAAATAAAAGACACATAATAGGAAGTAGAGAGATAGAGTTTCCAAAAGGGACCAAAAACTGGAAGGAGGAAGAAGGGAGAAAAAGGGAAGGGGGTGGAAAGATGGCTAAGATGTGTGTGTACACATACCAGCTCTCCCTGGGAAATGCAATCCTTACGTACTGCGAGCATGTACTAATGAAAACAGATCTAGCATTTAAGCCAACCTGGCTTGAAGGATTAGAATAAAAGGGGAAATGACTAGGAGAAGAAGGAGCCAAAGTTTTAAGTGGATGTTGGACTTGGCTAACTGGAGTCCAATTTCAGGGCCAATCCATGATGGAGGACTTGGGCGAGGACGTGTTTGGGCAGGAGAGGAGACGGTGACTGAAGGCTCCCTTTGGGACGTACTGGGCTTACATACCCGGAGAGGCATCGGGAGCCACTGGGCAGGAGGGGCTGCTGCTCAGGAAGGAGACGTGGGCTGGAAATGGGGCGTGGGAATTACCCCATATGTATGATGACTGAAGTGCCCCTTGGACTGGATAGTGTTGGTGACCCCATAGAGAGAAGTTCCCACAGACAGCTGGGTGCCCAGGCAATGAGTGGGGAAGAAGGGGGTTAAGAAGGAAAGAGAGCAAGCTATCCGCCCTTGAAGGATACAACCCGCCGCTAGGGATGAGTATGACCGCAGTAGAGCGGACAGAGGATGCAGAGTTGTGTGGCGTCGAGAACAGGCAGGCGTATGAGCGTAGCAAAGAGGACAGGGGACGGACACACCTGCAGGACACAGGACAGGGGACGCCTGGGCCTGCCGTGGAGATGAGAGGACACACACAGGCCTCCAGTATAAAGAAGAGGACATGCAAGTGGCCTAGGCAGCCCTAATTAGGATAATCAGGACACTGCAAGGGACGGTACTGGACACCTCTGAATGGAGACAAACCGAATCATCTGAGCACCAGCAAAAAGCTCCTCTAATTTCAAAGTCCACCATTCGGGGGCTTCTCCTCAACTTCAGCACCACAGAAACCAAACTTAACATAACCAAACTAGATAAGCTAACGCATTCACAGCCCTCTGAACAACCCCAAAGGGATGTGTACCGATTATCAATCGGAGACACTTAGGCTATTGCACCCAGACAGCTTCCATCTGACCGGAGAGAGGAAGACTGAATTTCCACCACCGACACTTCCAGGCAGAGGTCTGGGTGCCCGGATACTCTGGACCCTCAGCCATAACTCCCAGGCTACACAGAGGCAACAGAATGTATTTGTCTAGGGTGACAGTTTAAAGGGTTTTCCTTATGATGCAGTTAGTGGCCCCTCCTCACATTATATTACCTGCATGAGCAACAGGAGATGAATCCCTCAAGTCCTAAGAGTACAGAGAAGCAGAAAAGACATCCTTCTTCCCTGTTATTATTCTGTGCCATAAGACCATCCCGTGCTTTGCAGATGGAAACACAAGTCCCATGCACATACTCAACCCCTCCCACAACAAACATGATGCCATTTTCATAAACAAATTCCGTAACATGACCCACACACTTCCTAACAAGAGCTCACACCAGTGTACTACTTGCACAAGGCAGAATAGGATTTTCTGTATCTGTAAGGCTTGTGCGGGAAGCTCTGAGAGCCGCTCCATTTTTGTCAGATGTTCCAGCAGCATGCAAGCTGGGGCTTGCAATCCAGCAGCTATTCACATCCAGGGACCCGTGTCCCCTCCTCATACCCGTCATTATGTGGTAATGCTTGTGGGTGCAGGGCAACTTCAATCAGAGCCACTGAGCTATTTTTTCCGCTCCTTGTGTAATTATCTCATTACTAACACACGCTGAAAATCAAGAATAACTAGACAAAGGCAGGCTCCGTGCTCTGTCCCTCCTGCGATACACACCTAACATCCATCATCACCCACAGATTTACAGGCATGCCCCCAGCATATGCTGGCAGCAGAACTGTGACAGGATTGCTGGAGGGGTGGCACACACCTGTAATCCCAGCACTCTGGGAGGCCGAGGAAAGAACATCATTAAGTTCGAGCCCAGCTTGGGCAACTTAGTAATTTAACAAGACCCTATCTCAAAATAAAAAACAAAATTAATGGACTTCAGATGTAGCTCAGTAAAAAGATCCTGTGTTCAATGCCCAGTACTTCAGAAAGACAGAAAAAGAGAGAATGGATTTTCACAAAGTATAAAGATCATGAAGCAATGAAAATCTGTCCCTGAATACCTGGCCCTGAAGAAAAAGGGTAAAATCACAAGGGTGTGATTGGAAATGACCAGACAGAGTCCAGAGGGCTGGGGTACAGATCAGTGGTACAGTGTATGCTTAGCAAGCATGAGGCCCTGGATTCAATCCCCAGCTCTCAAGAAAATCCAGTGCAGGAAAAGTGGCCTGGGATTTACAGTGTCATGGGGCAGCAATCACACTGAATCAGAAGGCCATAGTGTGGTTACACTGGTTGTACTTGGTCCTACCGCTCCTCAGGAGATGCTGGGTTCCATTCTCTATGTGCTAATCATGAAATCCACTCCACACTTGCTCTGCCCACAAACGCTCTGACCCTCAGCATTAGTCCTAGAAGCCAAAAGCTTCATGAACAGGGTTTTGCTCTCAGGGAAAAGCACAGGCTGATTCATGCTTGAGCGAAAGTTTTTCCTATCTGGAGTATAAAAGCAAGCAAGAGAGCAGGACCAGCCACCATACCTGCCTCTCAGACATCCTTACAAATGCTGGGGGTGGGCTTCGCCTAGGCTGAGCCTCCCCTGGAAACCTCAAAGTCACCCAGTCCCTCCTGTCTCCTACGATGCAAGGCTAAAGGTGATACATTCTGCAGGACCAAGAGGGCCACTCCAGCAGGGGAGCAGCGTGTCCATCCACTCAGATGAGCTGAAAAGCAAGCTCACAGGCCCTGTTACACGGATGGTGAGGAGCCCGGCCTGCTCCTTCCTGTCCCTCCTGAGTCATCTGTCCCCACACCAGTGTGAGCCAGAGGAACGATGACTGCCCCCCAAGTGTGCCAAACCAGAGCGGAGCCTTGGCAGAAGAAAAGTGGAGTCATCCCCAGGCAGGTTGGTGCCACAATCGTACTGATGTAACGCACATGGTTTTCTCTTGAAACCTCTACCTTCCCAGGTGACAGGACAGCCCTTTGCAAGACAGAGGCTGCCGGGCATAACCAGGAACTCCAAGTGGTCTGGGAAAGTGTATTTTCCAGGGAACTCCAGCAGAAGAATACACTTGATTACAATTTCTACCCACAAGTCCCACACAACTAAAAGGGTTAATTAAATTAGTAAATCATGGTCACCTCAGGATTTTACTAATCCAGAGAATTCACTTCTGACAATGCCTTGGAGTTAGGAAAACAAGTATTATAACTCCTAACATACACTGTGTTTGTTCCTTTGAAGTGGCCATCAGGGGAAAGTATGAAAAGGACCATCATGTATCCTTCCAAAACCTCCGTCACTAAAATGCTATGTTTAAAAAAAAAAAATACAGTTGTAATTTTTCACTAAGGCTGGGAAAAAAATGATTCCTCCAATTTTTCACTTCTTACCATACATTTTAAAATGCAGTTTAGTTACTGCATTCTCCATGAAAGCAGCCCTCACCCAGGGTCACTTTCCAGGTAAAACAGCTAAGGTGCCCACTGCTTATGCATGAAAGAAAACCTCGTAAGAAAAACCAACGTATACAGTGGAATTCCAAAGAAGCTGTAAAACCAAGTTTTTCCAATCTCAGTATTTTCTGTGACTAGGAAATAATAGGAATTCTATTTTTGCTTTTTGGTGTGTGTGTGTGTTTCTCTTGATCTAGGACTGAATCACTTTCTGGCTTCATCCGGAATCCACAGAGACCCACTGGGGAGGCCGCTGTTTGTGTAACGCTTTACGCACTAGGAAAACCTTGGATCTGACTCACCACAAATGTGTGCCCTGCATGTTGTCCATAAAGGCTGTGGAAAAGTCAGGAAATAGGAATTGGCCCTGGTTATCCAGTGGATTTTCCCAGTTTTACAGTAACTTGGAAAATGTTGCTCCTGACACAGGAAAATGTTACTGTCTGAAGTCAACAGATGTTGGGAGAACCCTTTTCTATTCTTGGACCTTCCAATAAAGTGACCTAGGCTACCAACCTCACCTTACTGTGTTTAGTGTCTTCAGTTTTGCCTTTTAGTTACTCAAAATACAAGAACAAAACAAGGCAGGAGGTGAAGCTGGGTATTCACAACATCATGTGTTTTTGAATGCTAAAGAAAATAGATGCTAAAGTCATTAAAGGTTATAAACTCTCCCATCCTTGGAGTTCAACAAGGCAGGGCAATTGCTATTTATTTGACGTGAAGTTTCTCTCAGGTACCTTTCTAAATGTGAGGTCAAAAAGAGACTAAGAACTTCATGTAACTAGTAAAGCCAGGCTGCAAGCAGGCCGCTGCTCTGTGAGCAACCATTCAGCCATACCCAACCCTCGGGAGCCCTCCACCCTGACCACCGTGGGTCACTCCTCCACGGGCACAGATCCTCACTGCTGTCTCCACCCCACAAGGCTCTGAGACTCCAGCACAAACGAAACAGCTGCAGCCTTTCCTCGACTCAACAATCAAGTATTTTCCAGTGCTACCTTGAATCATTCTAATAATTGTAAAAACCTTCGCTTTGTACTATCATGTTACAAAACTAGAACCGTAGTGTTTGTTGACTATTAGCAAGGGTCTGACAAGATATATTACAGTCCTAGGAGGAGCACAAATTCATAATAAATAGCTCCCTGAAGGCCGATTACAGCACCTTAAAAGCCCTTAAACATATTATATCTCTTACCTTTATCCCTTTCTCAAAATTCATTACAAGAAGGTACCAGGATTATGGAGAGAAATCTATGCCGAAGGATGTTCACTGCACATGTTATTTCTCATAGTAAAAGAATAATAAATGGCAATAAGCCAAACATCAAACAACAGGAGAATGGGTAAATAAGTAAAATACAAGCCAACAATGAAACACTGTGCTGCTGCCAACACGTTAATGACAGGGCTGTAGTCTGTGTCTCCCCTGGTGGTACACACATGAAGCTGGCGGGAATGTGTTTAAAAGTACATGTATAAGCAACTATATACAATTCGTCCTACTTAGGAAAACATTGAAAAAAACTGAGGTGTAAAAATATCTAGTCTGGGACACCAACTTAGTCGAGAGCGATTTAGCCACAAAGAACAATACTCACTTATATGATGACTCAGTAACACAAGTCGTTCTCTAGTAATAAACGGCTCTGCCACCATTTCCATCTGTCAATAACCAATCTTGCTCTTGTCCTTACATCCACAGTGCAGTCACACGCTTTCCGTACACGGTCTGCTGGACAGAGGGCTCCCTGTGGGCAAGGGCTGGTCAAGCAGTCTTTTCTGCGCCCACACCCTGGGGCACTCATTCACTCTGGCTCACTCACCTCATGCTGGGTTGGGAGGCCTGGAAAGACCAACAGGCAGGCCAGGCCATGCCTACCGCCCGTCCAGTCTCCACATCAGAGTGCAGCCTCTGCCTCGGGGACGCCTGTGTTCCTCACTTGTCAGGAGGGCACTCATTTTTTAAGGACCCAGGAGGGACAGAAAACACGGGGAGGCTTGGAACCCACTGTGGCTAACCCAGGCTAATAGCACCTGGCAGGACCTTCTGCCCCACTCTCAGCCCGAGGAGCCCCGAGGAGTCCCCGGACGGAAGGCCACCCTAAACAACTCAAGGCCACCTCCTGTACCACAACAGATCCTACCTGCTTTCTTCCTCTGGAGCTGTTTTTCCTGGTACTATAGCACCCCCAAAACCCCTGGCTGTCTTCAAAGACCTGACACTGAAATTCTGCTCCAGCAACCCCACAGTCCACATACTGGTTGTGTTACTCTTCTCTCTCTCTCTCTCTCTCTGTCTCCCTCATTCTCTCTCCCTCTCATCTCCATCTCCCTCCCCACTTCCAAACACACACAGAATAGAAGAAAACTCAGAAGGCCATACAGTCCATCCCCCTGTGTTGAATCAATAGTAACGACAATAACAGCCCAGAACCTTGAAGCCTCACTCCTTGCCAGGCGCTGTGCTAAGGTCTGTCCACAGTCTGCTTGAAGAGACAAGAACTGTTCCTGTCCCATTTGACAGACGAGGAAAGGGTCTCCCAGGCTTTCCACGGTCACACAACAAAGACTGAGATTCAAGCCACATCACTCCAGAGCCCAAGGACACTGGCACAAAGACCACAGGCCTCCAGGGAAGGCTCCACTGTGCAGCTAAAGCTGAAGTCCCCATACCAGTGCCCCCAACACACACCCTGTGGGATTAGCCCACATCAGCTGCAGTGCACTAGATCTATAGCACCATGGCCCATTCAGACAGTTCAGGGGCAGAATGGAAGCAGCTCTGGGAATCCTGACTTACCCTATTCCCTGCATCTATGGGTTACACTCTTTTTCCTTCTCTGAGTTTTATGTGCAACCAGCAATCAAGACAAGGAAAAACAAGCAAAATCTTACACAACAACAGAATGCTGATTTGTCTATTCTATTAATACAAAATCTCAGCAAGCTCAAAATGCTATCACATGAATAATTCCACAAAAGTTAAATCCAAACTAAATGTTTCCATTTGAACTGACATTTCTATAGACTTTTCTCTTATTACAGTCAACACTGATTTTTTTAAAAAGGAATTAGCCTATTTCCTAAGGGAAGATGATGTGGGACCTAAGAAACTAAAAAGATAATACCTAAAAAATGAATGGTAAATATTGTCTTTTAGTGTGCTACATTATATCAAACAAATCTTAGTGCAAGAATGGCTACAGTCTCATATTTGCAAATATTTTGCCCTTTGGTCAAATGTTTATCTTTTTAAAGAAGACAAAATAACCATGATTTTACTCTGCTTCAAACAAAGAGTGATTTCTTAGCAATAACTATAGGATAATAATGTAAAACATATAGAATTAAGACGCTGAAAAATAGTCAAGGCCATACAACACTTGGAAGAAACAATCTTAGAAGCTACAGACACCACCATATACTCCAAGATAAAAGACATGGCTAAGTGATACACTGTTTGGTTTTAGAAAGAAAACAATCACACACATTTCAAGTAATATTAATAGATTAGAAAAGCACCAATCTGCAGGAAGGAAGTTAATATACTAAGGAAGGTGTCTGTGTAAGCCAGCTTTTCCTTCCATAACAAACACGCACAATAATCAATTTATAAAGACAAGAAAAGGTTATTAGGGCCAGTTTTGGAGGTTTCCAAGCATGGGTGGTGGGCCCTGTTGCTTTGGGCTTGTGGCAGGGACCGTGTAACAGAGCAGATCGTTCCCTTCAACCCCAGGAAACAAAAGAGAAAAGGAGTAAGGGGCCAGGGTCCCATGATCCTCTTCAGGGCAAATCCTGAGTAATCAGAACTCCGTTTTAGCCTTTAGAGTTTCTAGCACCTCCCACTAGGGTCAAGCTGGAAATGCAGCCTTTAACACTCGGTCTCTGAGGCAAGTCTTTGAGTATATTCACGACTCCAACCATAGCAGGGGTGTTATAATGGGACATGTGAAGATGAACATAGGAAGAGCAGCAGAATCAAGCTAAGAAACAAGGCAGAATTATAAAGAAAAATCGAAAGAGATTTCTTTTCTCTACAAACATTCCAAATGAATGTTAAATGGCACAGAGGAGAAACTGACTCTCCTTCATTTATTTCCTTAATTTGAATTGACTTTGGCCATCAGGCAAGATCTAAACAACCTCAAATAAAACTATGTCTACACAGGCAAAGCCAAATGTTGAATTAGGACAATCAATCATCCCACTCACCAAGGCGAAAGGCTGGGACACTAAGAGAATTTTTCAAGGAAACCTTCCACATGCAAATTAATCAGGAATAGTTGCTACATTTTCTTCAACACTTTGCCTAAAATATTCCAAAACAACAGTGCAAGCTCATCAGAGTACTTCCAACACTTTCCTACAAGCGGGCATTAGTTTTATACTTATTCAAAGAGTGAGGCTTGAGAAAATGTAGAAAGCTTGAAAGATGCAAAATGTTTGTACGAAACATCTGTCTCCTGCTGAATGTGAGACAATGAGGCACAGGAGGTAACACATCAGATCAAAAACTCAAGCCAGGATCATGGTGGCCAACCACTCTCCCCAGCTATTGCTGAAACCACAGAGGAAAAAGATCATTTCAGAGATAAAACAAATCTCAACCGATATACCTGCTGCACACGACCCGCTCTCCTCTTTGTACAGAGCTGACTGCAAGACACAGGTTTTTTGCAAAACAGAAAGTTTACCACAACTGCCATCAAAAAAACAAACTGGCTAAGACTAAGCCAAACAATAAGCAGTGGCCCTCTCCTGCACCAACTCCACTACCCCTAACATTTTTAAAAACTAAACTACACATTTTTTAGATTACGGTTCTTAGACTTTTAGATTTCAAAAAGCCACGCAGCTTTCCCAAATATCAGATTAGAGCTGCCAACACTTAATTTTTTAAGTCAGTACACCCAAAAGGCATAGCATTACTTCATGAAAGAAAGGCTACATTATCATCAGTTATCATCAGAATATAGATAAGATATGTCAAAGAAAAACAGATAATCTCTCTGTTTAACACAGCTGGGTTTCTGAAAACCACAGCTCACTACTTTTCTCATTTTACTGAAGCACCAATGAAAATTCTGTCATGAACCAGCACCAAGAAAAGTTCTTCAAGAGCAGGCCTCACCCCAGCAGCATCACCTAGGATCTTGTTAGACAGTTTCTCAAAACCCAGGCGACTCTAGCACTGATGGTTTGCAATTTATGTATTAACAAGCCCTGCAGGTGACTCCATTGAAGCATAAGCTTGACAACCACTAAGCAAAGGTCTATGGATCTCAGAATTCAGAAGGTCAGAAAATCTGACTCAAGGCTGGCAGGCCCAGGACCTTTCTTCTCTCCAGACTCTGTGAATATATGGTTCCCACCTTTTTCAAGCAAAAGAGTGCAAAATTTGGTCTGAAACATATGGAATGTGACAATGGGGCAGAATAAAGTTAGAACTATCCTAAATCTAGTAATTCAAGACATACAAACACCAGCAAATGACCTGTAGCTTTCCCTTCAAACACGCATTTCTGTGTCCATCTATACTGGGGTCCTCATCACTTTCACTATTCTATCACCGTGATCATCCTTGAGCACTCAGACCCTTGGGAAACAGACAGAAGCCTGACTCCTATAGCACACTCCTTTGCCCAGACCCATACTGGGAATCAACAGGGACAAATTCTCTGCCCCACAGTGAGTCAAGTGTGAAAGAACAGTTGGGAGACATCCATGAACTCTTTCCAGGGACAGAAAGAACCCAAGAGCAGCAAACACAGATGAGCAAGTGATTCATCTTAAGAGAGGGAGGAGGAGGTGGCTGGAAAATTCAGTGCCTAACACCCCCACCTGACCACAGCTTGTTTTTACTAGAGTCACCCTAGGCATCTGCTGTAACTTACAATTGGTTTCATTTTTAATCGACATTAGTTCCACTTTTATTTCTCTACTGACTATAAAAAAGGAACTGCAAGCAAGCTAGACTTCCCCCCTGCTCACCCTGTCCAGATGTACCAAGGCCACCAGTTTACACAACAGGTGGGGTCCTGGGGCCAGCAGAGAGGACAGGTGTGGGTCTGTGATAAAAGAAAAGCCCCACCAGCTGTACAGATGGAAAGGAGCACACCTGTGCTGTTCAAGCCCTGAGCTTGACTGTTCTCTGTCCCTCCAGCCAACTGTCACTTGAGAGCAGCCCATTCTAGCAGACTCAAACTCCAAGCAAGACTGTTCAAGCTGCATTCATGCGCAAATGTTCTATTTTAATTCCTGACTTAGCAACTATTATCAATACTATGGGCACGAAAGCCCATGTGCAAGGCCCTTGGTTTGATCCATAGCACTATAAAGAAAAAAGACTTAAAAATAGGCCATTCGCAGACTGTGGGGAGAACAAGAGGCCAATAAGAAGCCAAGCCCTCCCTGTGAGTTGACACCACGCGCAGGCCACTGAGGAGAGAACCAGACACCAGCCTTTTCCTGTGAGTCGGCCATCTGAGGACTGCAGGGGCAGAGAAGAAGTAGTCAACAAGAAGTCAAGCCCTCCCTGCGACAGCACCATGCATAAGCCACTGAGGGGAGAACCAGAAGCCCCTTCCAGCAGCAGACTGGGAAACAAAAGAGCCAACATCTCCGCCACCCCATCCCACCTCCTAAGTGATCCAGAGATCCAGAGAAACACAGGCTGTGATGATAGCCATTGAGGTGAAATACAACTTAATGCTTGTAGTGTTTAATGTTTTACTGACTTTGCAGGTCTAAAGCTAGTAGTCTGATCATCTATTCAGAGGATAATAATACTTAATGCAGCATCTTTATGGGGATCTCCTTCTGAAAGTGGTAGCCACTGTTAATTCCCAATGATCTTTTATTGAAGTTCCATATCATTTTCCTTATTTTGTTTGGTTGGGTTTTATTCTGTTCTATCATGTTTGATTTTATCATATCCAATGGCATGAGCAGCTATTTCAAAGACAACAAGATATATGATAGTAGCCATTTTGGATTTACTATTATCTTGTTTTGAAGTCCTATATCACTTGCAGTGTTTTGAATGGCTTTATTGTTTTATTTTGCTTGATTTTGTTCTCTTTTAAAGTAAAAATAACAATTTTTTATAAATTGTAATTATAAAATGTATAAATAAATTTATTTATAAATAAATAAAGACATAGAAGACTAGTCAGGGTCATTTGGTTCCAAGGCAGACCAGACTGGCCCCAAAATTTCACAAGCCAGCATTTAGAGAGGTGATACAAGGGTAAAATGGGCTCACAGTTTAAAATATGAGTGTAGCACAAGGTTCCTGAGTTTGCATTTCAGTATGAGATGGAATCCGCGCAGATAAGATGGTGTAGGCTCACCAGGCAAATTCTAGGATGGCACATTCTAGAAACACACAAGGGACAACAGAATCATTACACTCTTCAATCTGTGACTATTATTTCAAATACACAAAGACCAAGAACACTGAAAGTCTTCAGACACTGTCTGTCATGGTTTATGTCAGTTGGTCCCAAGCCTCATGCCTTTGCATTATGCATTTGTGATTGGTTCATTGTCTAGCGCTTGGATTGGGGGTGTGAGTGCTACACCCGCCTAGGGGTGGAACCAGGATGTGATGTAATGGCAGGAAGAAGGCGTGTCTCTTCTCTTGCTGGTTTCCACCTTGCTGTTTGCAGCCACCATGAACTGCAGCCCTGCCCTGCCACCCTGCCTTGGAGCCAACTGAGTATTGACTGAAACCTCCAAAAACTGTAAGAAATAAACCCTTCCTTTCCCAACTTTTGGCATCAGGTATTTCGTCTCAGCGACAAGTAAAAAGTAACTAAGACACTGTCTAATTATAATTAAAATAAAAGGCAGAGTGGAGAATATCTCTCAAGTAAAAATGGAGGCTCAACGAAGCTCAGGCAGTACTCAAAGTCTAGAATTGCTTTGGGTTTGGTCTCACTATTGAATGCATGTCATTTTAGATACAAGAGAACACACAGCTTGTCAAACCCAATGCATATTTGCCCCACCACCTTGTACTGAATAGGTGCCTCCCTCAATTTGTGAAGCAAACAATAAAAAACTGTATAAATACACTCTCCCCAAGGACCATCCCTCCAAGAAAGTACTTATACATTGCTTCAAGCCTATGAGACACAGTTATTCCATGGGACATGTATGAGTCTGTCTGAGCAAACTCTAAGAATATGGCAAGATAACAGCATCAGGAGGACTGGCTTTCCTACCAAACACCTTGAGAGCAGGGAATAAACTGCTCCAAGTCTCTGCAATTTCACCACCTTCCCCCATATTATCTTCTCCAGTATCATTCGCCAACGATGAGAACACTTATAAGATACATAGAAATATACCACTCAAGTTCTTTGTGTATTCTAGATTTCAGTCCTGTACCAAGGAGTAGCTGGCAAAAATATTTTCCCATTATGTAGGTTATCTTTTCACTCTGTTGGTTGTTTTCTTTGCTGTGCAGAGCTCTTTAATTTAACGTGATGCCATTTGTTCATTCTCAGTATATATGTCTTATGCCACTGAAGTTCTGTTCAAAAAAGTTCTTGCCTATGCCTATGTCTTTGAGAGCTGTACCTTTTTTATCTTCCAGCAGATTGTATTTCTATTTTAACATTTAGATCTTTGCCCTATTTTTATTTTAGTTTAGTTTGTGGTGAGATGTACAGATCTAGATTCAATCATCTGCATGTGGATACACATTTTTCCAAGCACCAGTTGTTAAACAGGCTATCTTTCCTCCAGTAAATATTTTTGGCTCCTTTGTCAAAGATCAAATTGCTGAATGTGACTGCAGATTTTTCTGCTTCTCCTATATTAATTCACATGCCTATTTTTATGACAGCACCATGCTGTTTTAAGCACTACAGCTTTATAGTATAACTTCAAGTATGGCATTGTGATGTCACCTGTTTTGCTTTTGTTACCCTGGGTTTTTTTTTTTTTTACTATTCTGTATCTCTTCTGGCTCATATGAATTTTAGAGTTGTTTTCTCTAGCTCTCTAGATCAATTCCATTGATATTTTGATTAGTATTGCATTAAATCTATTGGTTTTGGAAGACTTTTTGATTAGAAACTCAAAATACACATATGTATATATGTAGTATCTAGTATGTATACACACAAAAAAAAACAAAATAGTAGTTAGATAAATGGAAAATAGAGAAAAGCACAAATAATTACCCAAATTGCCTAATCTGTTGTTTCAAAAGTATTTTAATATATATGCTAACTTATTTCATTTACTCTACTAGTCTCTCTTAGTTCATAGAAAAGGAAATTTTGTGCTGTTTCCTTTTTGTAAGAATCTTTTTTCTGTCTATCTCTTGTACTCTTAGTAGCTACAGTACTTTGAAAATAATGATAAACAGTTTATTAACTATTGTTATTCTCTTATTTTGTTATCAATTTTTGTTTTATTTCATAAAATAAAAAATTATTTTAAAAAAGAAATATACCCACTGAATAAAAAGCACAAAGTTACAAATACTACAAGAAATGGCATTTTTAGCTTGTGACCACCACCACTTTGTTCAAAATTATTAGTAAATTCAATCGATCAAGGGCGATTTAATGGCAAAATGTCATGTACAGTAACTTTGCAAAAATTATGGGAAAGAGGAAACTGTATGAAGATTACAAGCAACGTACATAAACAAAATGCGACATATCCATAAAATGATGATTAAACCATAGATGTCCTGATATAAGCTACAACATGTATGGACCCAGAAGACACCGCATCCACGGTGAAAGACATCAGACACAGAGGAACAAGTTCTGTGTGGTTAAAGACCTGATACACCCAGAACGGACAAAGGAAGCAGATTTGAGGCTACAGGACTGGAGGGGGAGAAGGGCCTCACTGATAAACAGGGACAGAGTTTGTGTTTGGAGTAATGAAAAAGTTTTGAAACAGCTCTGATGCCTGCAACACACTGTCACTGAACTGGGGTGAGGGGATGGCTCAGGGGTAGAGCACCTCCCTCCAGGCAGACGGAGGCCACGGGTTCCACTCCCGGTACCATCGATCCATCAACTCATTCATTCATTCACTCACTCACTCACTCACTGACTTTATACTTAAAATGCCTAAAATGGCAAACTGTATATTATACACATTTTATCATAATTTAGACACAATAATATACCAAAAATCATCCAATGGTACTCCATAAGCCAGTGGCCCCATGGTCTCTGGCTTTATATGTCAACATGACTATCTTTAAAAAAAGTATTTCCAGTAGCACAGAGGGCCTACCTAAAACAGCACCTCCCATCTTTCTGCTTATTCTCTTTAACAGCAGGCATCACATGGCATAACCAGTTTTTTTTTTATGCACATATTCACATCCCAGTGCCTACTCCCCTCCTACCCATAAAAGGAGTGGCCATGTCCACGGTGACAGAGACCATGGAATCTTCCTTACTGGACTCCTCAGCACCTCCTGAGGTACTTGCTCAGTCAAGGTGCTAAATAACAGTATAAACATTTGTAGAAGAAAATCAACTGGTAAGTAACAGACAAAGTCAGGGACAAAAGTCATAAAACAGAACGAAGGTATCAATATCACTTAAACAGGATGATCCCCGGCTGGGGAAATGAATAAGGAAATCACCAGACCATGTGCTGTGTGTGAGCACTGAACTCTCAGCTGATCACATTGCATCCATGGAGCACCCCACGCTGACACGCCACACCCCGATCCTAAACCCTACTTGTACTAGACATGAACAACACTCAGGAACAAGCTCTGAGACTGTGCCTATCTCCGCTTCCAATATCTTCCCAAGCAAATGAAGCTGACTGTGCCACCATACCCTGAAATCACGGTGGAGATGTCTCAAACAGCATTCAAAAGCTGGTGTCAACAAGCCATATGTTGGTGGAACAATTCTGGTTTTATTTTCTCCAGAAAATCTGGTTTGAGGGTCTCTTACTTACTTTTCTCCCTGCTGACACAAAGTACCTGGCACCCAAAGTTAGTGACCAGAGAAAAAGTTTATTTATCTCACAGTTTGTGGAAGTTTCAGTTCAGAGTTGGCTGCTTCAAAAGCATGGGGGCCTGGCAGAGGGCCATCTCAGAGGAAAAACAGTTCATGGCAAGTAGAAGGCAGCAAGAAGCAAAGAAGCAAGGAAAAAACAGCAAGCAGCAAGCACAATCAATGGTAGCAGCCCTCTTTGTATCCTTCACATTCTATACACACTACCCACCTTTACAGCGCTCACACCCAGAGTGGGACATTCTCAATCCTACCACTGCACCATGAATCCATCCTAGCATCACATCTTTAATACCAGCATCTCACACTCTAGATCAGCCATCTCTGAAAAGCCCCACCTATGGCTGCATGAAGCTATGGGAGGAAAAGCAGTTAGATCATGAACCACCAAAAAATTCTCCAGAAAGTCCCATATGGAAGAATACAGTGAATCTCCTCCTAGATCTGATATTTGATCAACCAGCTATTCTTCACAAACCCGTCAACACCTGCCTGTGAGACAGAGCTGGTAAAAGCCAAAGCAGCAAGCTTCCTGGCCTCAGAGAACTTTCTACAAGGAGTTCCTATGAAACCAGAAAGGAGTAAACTGTAGAACAGGGAGTCATGGTCAGAAAAGACAAAGATGCGACACAGCAGGGCAGACAGGGTGAGGAGAGAAGTTCAGTTTGGGGTGGTCAATCACCATGGACAGTCTCCAGGGAGGGAGGTGTGCAGCTGGAAGGAGACAATGGGGAGAACTGGAAACAGAAAATATGAAAAAGCAGGATCTTCTGTGCATACTCCATTCATCCCTCATCCCTCTTTCCTTCTTTGTCCCTTGGGGGTACAATTCCCTCTCGGGGGGGCGGGGTACTACTCTCCCTGCTAGGTTCAGAGAGTCCTAACAGGCTGGATTCCAGCCCAGGCTGTGGATAACAGGGTCCAGGCTTCCCCACCAAGCTAAGCAGAAGGTGTAGAGAGGCCCAGCCAGGAAACTAAGGACCAAGCGAGGCAAGCAGATGGCGGTGCAGGACCATCGACATGTGGCTCAGAACTGAAGGAGAGCTGAGAAAGATGACAGGCGATGGGGAAGGGGAGAGGAGAAAGCAAACGGGAGATGCTGGAGGCTGAGGGGAGTGGCTGAAGGAGCAGGACCTTTGGGAATGACAGCACAGGGGTCTTCCTCAGAAAGAAGGGGAAGGGCTGCAGCTTGGAGAAGTAAGGTTGCGATAAGTCACCCTGGCTGGTCTCTGTGTCTTGCGTGAAAAGGAAGAGAAGACAGAGATATGCAGTGAAACCACCCTGGAGAACACGGGATAGACAACGAGGGACAGTTATGCAGCACTGCAAGGACCCAGGTACAGCAGGAAGCCTGACTGCATGGTGTCCAATAGCTTCAGTTCAGAGAAGGAAACAGATCTTCGGTCAGTTATGAATTTGTGTATTCTTCTGCTTTACCCTGAGCTGTAACACCAGCCCTTTACATTGTTTTATTTTGAGATGCAGAGATGGAAGTGATACCCCGTGGGATATCTAGAAGCCAAGTGAGAACTTTGGGGATTGTCAAAATGGGGGTGGGCATGACTGCTATTCAGTGGGGGCACTGCTCAGGAAAGGATCTCTTTGCCAAAAAGCCAGCAGGACCCATACTGAGGAAAACATGCTTGTTTTTCCATTAATTCACACATCCAAATATACATTAGACAAGCAGATCTTGAATATGTTCCTTACAGCAGGCACTGCTGCCTACACTGGCACAAATGAATCAGCCACAATTATCCCACTTCAAAACATTCGTAAAGAAATTCAATTCAAATGCTCTGAAATTCACAAACAACTTTTACAGGGCTGGCAAATGACAACTAGGGAGTCTTGTCCCAGATAAGAACTGCTTATAATAAGCACTTAATTACACATGAGAATATTGAAGTCAAGTGTTTGTTCTAGTATGAAGGTTAAACACCCTGGCCACATCATGTTGACACTATGCATTTGCCTAGCAACTCCTGTGTCAGAGTCTCCAACAAACCAGCCCACCCTTGTTATTGTCCTGGGTGTTCCAAATCTATAGGAGTTTCTATTAATGAGGTTTTGGTGGGACTTCAACACTCAGTGAGTGAGAAAGATGCTTACAGTTGTTAATATTTCTGGGTTTAGATCCAAGAGATTATGACTCTTTTTTAGAGTCCTGAGGAATGAACCTGGAACTCTTCAACTGAGCTACATCCGCACCCCATTTTTTTTTATCTTGAGAAAGGGTCTCCCTATATTTCCGAGGCTGGATTTGAACTTGTGGTCCTTCTGCCTCAGCCTCCCAGTGCCAGGATCAAAGGCACACTCCACCACACCTGGCTTCATCTTTAAGATAGCTGCTTAGGACTGTGGGCATTAAGTTAATTCACAGACACTCTAAGGAACCAGTGGAGTTTTGTTGCTAATTCCTTGCCTGCCTCTGGACGGAACACGAAAATGGTGTGTGCTACAGCTGCATGGTGGTGTTCTCTCATGGACAGCTTTGCTGGCACCCAAGCCCCACTGTCTCTGACAGTAGGCAGTGACGTGTGCTGGCTGGCCTGGAGCCAGCTGTGGCCCAAGCCACACAAAGTGTTGGGGGGCCCCTGTTTTCAGTACAGACCCACCTAAAAAGTGATCGCCCAGGCCAAGCCATACAGACCTTAGGCTAGGATTATGTCAACTCAGTGTGCAGTGACCAGGATGACAACCCCGAACAGAAGCCCTTTATCAATGAAAGGATGAAACAAACAATCACACTTCAGAAAGTTTTCTTGGTGAGTTTAATGAAAGAGTTGACCTCTAAGATTCCCATTCTATGCCAAAACTCTAGGATTCTAACTGGCACCGTGCCAAGGGTATTCCAAGGACTGGGAGGGTAGCTCTGTGGCAGAGGGTTTACCCAGCACATGAAAGGCCCTGGGCTCAATTCCTCAGCACCACAAAACAAAACAAAAACAAAGGGCAATCCTATCTTAGAACAGCCCTGCACGACCAGTAATCAACAGTGGCAAACAGCTTTCTCTCTTCGCTTTCCTAAATTTGTTTCAGCCTCGCAACTGATTAAGGTGTATCTATTTATGAGATGGGCTGTGTTTCCAAGTGGGTGCACCTATGCAGTCCCTCAGACTATTAAGGTCTAGATTTACTCAATTAGCAGTTCCTTCCTCAATTTCTTGCTCTTCAAAAGCTCAAGTAACTAGATGCCTATCTTTTCTCCCTTTGATTTTTTTTTTTGTTTTTGTAAGCAAAAGGTAGGTTTTCATTCGGCCCTCATCTGCCACAAGACACCATAAAGTAGGAAATCGAGCACGTGCTGTGTGACACGGTCAGCTTCAGGTCCTCACTGATAACATCATGGTCACATCAAGGGAGGTCAATTAGGTGGAGTGATTGAGAAGCTGAAGGGAAAAGAATCTTAAAAGCACGGTATAATCTTATAATAGACACTATCATTAATAATCGACGACTATTTTAAAATATGCTGAATTTTTCCAAGGCAAATATTTTTAAATGCAATAACCAGGAGGCTTGAACCCATTCTTTGCAGGAATTCTATGGGCACACTTTCATAAATGGGAAAACAAGCCAGGTGAGAGGGCACATACTTGTAATCCCAGCATTCTGGGGAGGCTGAGACAGGAAAATCACAAATTCAAGCCCAACCTTGGGAACTCAGTGACTTAATGGGACCCAGTCTCAAAGTAAAACATTTTAAAGTTTACTGAGAATATATGTAGCTCAATGCAAAGGGTCTGGGTTCAACATCTCATAACACAAAAGACAAGGGGGGAAAATCTCTTAGAAAACCAACCCTGAATCCCAGATTTGGTTGTAAATTGACAATCTTTAGAGAAGATGTGTGTAAGTAATGACTTCAACAGACAATCATGTGAGCACCCACATAATGCCAGCACCACCCCATTTAGAAAGACCTGTAAGCACAGAATAGGAACCCGCCCAAGGCTCCAGGCCCATGATGGGCATCACAGCGCAGATGTCCAGAGATGCAGGTGCCAAGTCGGGGCAGCTTGTCGTGAAGCACTTTCCCACACAGCTCACGGCCTGTCCTGGTACCTGGCTTCACCTGTCCCATCTCTTGACCCACCTGGGCACTTAACTCTGCCAATTCTACTCTCTATGACCCCAAGTATCTAATTAGTCTCCCCAACAGTCTTATACCTTCTAACCACAGCATCAAAATGTTCTCTCAAATACTTAAAAAGGCTGATCATAGTCCTCCCTCGATTCCCTACCAAGAGAATAAAGTCCAAACTACGCTGTATGCCATAAAAAGTCCTTGATAATCTACTCTCCAATTTTCCCTCTTATGACTCCCCGATTCTCGCCTGGACCCCTCAACAGATCCCTCCACCCTGCATCCCCCTGGTTTTATTCCAAAGATGATCCAGGAAGCTGCCACCCCCTTATTTGGCTGATAAATTCCTTCCCATCCCACAAGCTGCAGCCCAGTCCACCTCCTCAGTGACTCCTCCAGGCTAATTCCAAGGGACCCCAATCATCCACTTCTAAAGCTTGAGGAACAGCCCCACTGCCCTCCCAGTCCCTCCACACTGTCTGTCATATGGACGCTTCTCCCTGGCAGAGAGCGTGCCCCCAGCTCTGCATGCCCACTAGCCCTCTGAACCTAGCACCCAGCCCATGCCAGACACAGACCAGGGGCTCAGGCTGACTGAGCAACTAAGAATGGGAATAACACACTCGGGAAGGAAAACAAAACCACTGGCTTTATAAACCGGGAACTCAGACTTGGCATCTGATTAGGGGACTGCTGAGGACAGTAAGGCACCTCCATACCAAAGATCTGTCCCAGGAGGAGGACAGGGAGTAACACGGAGCACTTCTGTCCTAGATGCCCATGTCAGACTCCAGAAGAAAGATACAAAGTTTGTGGTGGGGATTCCAGGAGACAAGTCACATCTCCAAATATACTCTATCTAGTCTAGGGATGTAGATGTCTCCAGACGGTGACAAGGACATTTCCTGTACCATTGAGGAGGGATTAGAGGTTGTGGGACCAGCAGCTGTTAAGAAAAAAGTCGAAGCCATGTGAAAACCGAAGGAAGGCTGGCTCTGCATGAGGATTAGGAAGCCCAGGCAGCTCTGAACTCCAAGCTTCCTTCTGAGGCCTTTCATCTTCCGGCGGCACAAGGCTTCGTCAAATCATGAAAGAGTAACTCAGGAGCTTCCTCCTTACCCAGCCTTCCACCCAATGCTCACACTTAAAGTCAGCAGCGAGAACAGTTCACGGCAAAGTTTAAATGGCAAAGGTGGGCATGGAGGTGGTAGAGCGCCGGGTTCCTTGTGGAGGTCACAAGCCATGACACAGTCCTGTCCTTGAGGAGCCTGAGTCCAGCAGTGACCTCACCTCTTACCCCCCTGAATGCACTCAAGACTAACTCTCTGTTCCCTCTTCCCAAGAAACAGTGTGTGGCTTCACCAAACCCCTTCCAGGCTCCTACACAGATCCAGGCAGAGCAAGCTGCGACCACTCAAGGAGGAGCTGCTAAGAAGAAGAAGCTCACGGCAACAGCTAGGAGGCAGCAGAAGAAATAACAAGGACCTCACTCAGAAAGCGTGCAAGGGAATCAGAATGTGCTAGAACATCATCACAGTAGCCCCGCCCACCCCCTCAGCCAGCCGGCTCTGCCCTCAGTGCACAAAAGCAGTTCCGAATCCAACACTGAGAAACATTTGTCCATGGACACATAAAACAACTGGGGTAAAGAAAAAACACTGGCAATATCTCCTAATGAAATACATGGAGCTTCTTTGAGTAAATTCTATGCTCTCCTTTTAATGTGTTTATCAAAATGTACAATACAATGCTACTATTGTGTACAAGTGTATGATAATCATTCTTGCAATAACTACAGGGATTTTTAAAATATCTAGACCCTTACAGCCACGCACAGTTCAATATAAATGTATACATACTTTTGCAAGGACACATATAATATCCTAGGACAAAATTCTGTGGCAATAAAATATTACCTCCAGGGGAAAAACAAGAAAAAAAGGTAAAAATTCCAATGGTTATAGAAGAGCTTGGTCTAGGAGCATTTTAATGCATAATGATGAATATTGAATGTCTATGGCATTTAGATTCCTCTGGGGACAGTTACAGTGATGTCATTGTTTTATTCAAAGATGCCAAAGTGTGCAATAAGCTGAAATGAAATCCTTGGCCACTCGGACATTATGAAGAAAACCTTCAGCCTGTCTCAGAGTGTGTGGGGGGTAGATGGTTTCACGAAAGTCTCTTAAGGTAAGCAAAAGGCACTCAAAGCAGCCAGGGCCAAGCAGCAGCCCCCTCAGTTCCAAGACAGTTCAGGTTTCAAGAAACACGAGACATCTGGATTTTTCACTGCAGAATTTACCGGATTTTTGTGTGTGTGTGTGTGTTTGAGCCGTGTATGAGCCAAGCACAACACACCTACAGGCCACATTTTTTCTACTTGGCTTCAACCAACTCTCTCACCCTCTGTCAACTTTTCCATAGACTTCAGGGAGGTGTATTCATCCAAGACACTCTCACTGAGCACTGGCTGTGTGAAAGACAATCTCCTAGGCCCTGAAGGTACCAGGGCCATCTGGAACACTACCCCTGCCATCTTGGAGGGCCCAGCAGCAAACGTTTCTGGTGCAGTTGGCTACGCTCAGTGCTAGAGTTAGGTCCTGGATACAGTGGCCACAGGACCTACGCTTGGACAAGTCAGAAATAAACAGTGTTACTGGCAAAGCCTAGAGCATAAAGGGAAAGAAGAGCTGGAAGAAGCAAGGTAGTGACTGAGCACGTCCACCTTGGGAAGACCCAACAAAGCAAAGAGCCCCAAGGACCATGGCTCTCCAAAGATAAGTGAAAGGAAAGAATAAAGACAAAAATCAACCCCACTCTTCACTTCTCAATTCTTATGTTAAAAACAGCCACATGATGGAAATAAACCATTGAGATGAGATCTAAAAATAATCTTAACCGGGCACCAAAGCTCACATAAAAATGCTTATTTTAATCACTTCTGCAAGGCAGCTGAAAGGTCCGTACCTCACCAAAACTCAGTTTGGGAAGCAATCAACTTAATCTGCTTCTTTGAAAGATTAATTAAAACGCAGATTACCGATGGCTGTGCAGAGCACCGATGGGGCACAGTCAAGATGAGAGTAAAACTGTTTTCAAATCACACAAACACAGCTGTGGGCCAAACGCGGAGATGTTGCTTCAAGCCGGCTTCTTCCTAGGGACGGTGCTTGAGCTAAAACCCCAAGCTATAGGCACAGCATGTGGTGGCTCTGGTCACACCAGGCCACGGCCCTGACCTCCTGGCTGAGCTCACAGGGCCACAGCTGCTCAGGGAAAAAGCTCAGCTTCAGAGCTAAGAAAGCAACAGTCACCACACGTGGGGTTGACCCCAGGGAAGCTCTCAAGTGCTGGTTTCAGACATGTCAAGGATCTGCACTGCTGCAGCCCGGGTGAGACTCAGAGGCAACAAGGAACCGGAAGTGACTCTGCTGAGATTTCCACAGCCCTTCCTCCACAGGCCTGGATGTCTGCTCCAATGGCAGGTGGCTTTCCACCCAACCGGTTACCCCCACATACAGCAAAAAGGAGATTAAATTGGAGGCCCTTATGAACACGCTAGTGTTTGGACCCAGGTTTTGAAAACCCCATCACCAGGCATTGCCCTGAGAGTCAGAAACTCCACATCACTTCCCAGCAATGGCAACAGCTCCCAGTATCCATAATGCCCCAGGATGAAAGAGGCAATGTCTGAAACACAGCCACGGAGAAGAAAGGCCAGGGGTAGCACTGGGGGAGAAGCAGCCCTGCCCGGGCCCCAGGGCCACCCGCTGAAGACCCCCTTGGAGTCCGGTTTGAGGAGCACAGCACTGGGAACTGCTGAATGCTTGAACACCAACCATCCTAAAGTAAGCTCACCAAGCTAACAGCAGTACATCCCTCACCAGGCTCTATGACAGAGTCCTGAGTTCCAGTCCTATCCAGTGGCCTCGGTAAAACCCCGGTCTTCCTGCAATTGTCTCCTGCCAGTGCTCCAAAGAGACTAGATGGGACTCAGCAGCAGACGGTGACTTTGGTGCTCCCATTTCAGCACGCTGCGCTCCCCAGGCTGGCTCAGTCCAGCGACGCTGTGTAACAATGCCCGTTACATGTGCACATTTGAACTCGCTGCTTCTACCATGTGGGTAAAGGGTCCAAGAATACTTCAAACCAACACCATTTTATTTCCAGAAGGCAAGAAAGTTAAAATTTGGAGGAATATTTAAATTTGGGTCTCAAATGTACTATGAATACCAAAGTGTGTTGACTTAAAGTTAAGATTACAAGTCCTGAAGCTAACCTGCCTTCCCTCCATCCCCTGCACGATGGGAGGGCGGTGCACTGGGAGAGGCTGAGGCAGAAAGAAAGCAAGTTCAATTCCAGCCTGGGCAACTTTGAGATTTAGTGGGATGCTGTCTCAAAACAAAAGGGCTGAGACTTAGCTCAGCATGAAGATCCTAGGGTGAAACCCCGAAACTTCCACACAAAAAAAAAAGAGAGAGAGAGACAGAGAAAGAATAGGAACCACAGCCTACCTTATAAGGTGGTCAGGAGAGTCAGTCAGTATTGTTTATAAAGCACTTAGGAACTATGCGACGCAGGGCGCTGTATATGTTTCAGGAGCGTGGTGGGCTCTGCTGTCAAGAGCTAGCTACAAATTAGTACTGGGTGGAACTGGAGGAGCCCTGTGGCTCAGTCTGAAGCATCACCAAGGCCCGGCCTGCCTGCTCCAGCTGCTGGGGTCCCAGCCAGGGAGCTCCAGCCCTTGCCCCACACACTGTACAGAGGAAGTAATGAAGTGGAGAGGAATTTAATATTCAGTACAGTCATACTGAGAAGACTGGGGACACCCAAGCCCCTGTCCAGACTCTGGGGGAACTGACATGAGCTTTGGGTGCAGAGGAAGAACTGGAGAAGGACAAGTCTGCATAAAACAAACAGTGCGGGTTCAACTGCAGTCTAGCTGACCGCTCTCGGGGCTGGGCTATGAGGCCCTGGGGCAGCCTTTAGCTCTTCCGGGCACAACTGAGTTCCCACCATGAGCTGACTGCTCCCACTTGGAGGTGACTCAGACCCTTCCTGGGGCAGTGGAGCCCTCCAAGGGAGCAGCCTCCTCACAGGGTGACCCGCTGCCAGGCTCGCTATGCCGGGCAGGTGTAGGGCAATGATGAGCCTTGAGGCTCAGCTCTGCGGTTCTGGAACAGGACGCTGGACAGGCTGGCAGCTGACCGAGTTAGGATGTCCTTAATCTTGAAAATACCTTAATGACTCTTATCTCGGTGTCTCTGGCCCGGAAGGGGAGGATTACCAGCTTTGGGTGAACACAGTGCTGCACAGGAATCTGCCCAAAGTTTAAGATACGCTAGGAAACAGGCAGAGACACCGAGCACCAGCCTGCTTTTAGTCACCTGCCAGGCATCTGCAGGCCCAAGCGAAGAGTCACCGTTTTTAGCAAAGGCAGCCTCTGCGTCCCTGTCACACTCCCAGCTTGCAAGGACACAGAAGCCCGCCGCTGCTACTCAACCACACCAGTGAAGGCCCACTGGCCAGGACTGCCCAGCCAGCTTCCAAATGTCCTATGAGTCCTCTACCCCACCCGCTGCAATGTGTTCCTAAGGTCCACCTCGGTTCATGTCTCCACATCCTGGATATGCTAACGAGCTTGTGTCCCCAACTAACATTATAATCATTTTACCCTAGAACTCAAAAGCCAAGGTTTTACCTCCCATCCAGCCCACCTCTCTAACTTTTTCTGCTGCTTTTCCATGGACCATTCCAGTCCAATCCCCTGACCACCTTCCACCCCTTACATCTACCCAACCAGCTCCTGTGCTGTGGCTGAATCGTTGCTCCTTGTCCCTGGCTGATGGCATCCAGCTCCCAGAGCCCTTGAAGTTCCTGAGCGGTGGGGTGAGAGGCACCGGGTGGATGCTAAAGTGTGAATCACGGAGCATGAGGGACTGGCCACAGGACCACAGGGTAGAACTTCCCCTCTGGGGAAGGGACAGGGTTGGAGGTACAGTCCTTCACCAATACCCACAATCTGATCAGTCACACCTCCATAATGGGATCTCCATAAAAAGGGGTTCCGAGGGCTTTCAGGTCAGTGACCACGTTGAGGTGCTAGGAGGATGGGGAGCCCAGAGAAGGCCTCACTGCTCTGGTGCTCACCCTTCACCTGGCCCTACACAGCTCTCCCATTTGGCCGTTCCCTGAGTTGTTCGCTTTGCTTCATGAAAAACTGGCAAACAAAAGTAAAGTGTTTCCCTAAGTTCTGTGAGCTGCTGCACCCAACAATCATAACCAAGGAGGGCAAGAAGAAACAGGACAGGCACCCACTTAGTCACAAGCACAGGTCACAGGCAACCTGACTGGGACTGGTGTCAGCCTGGGGCAGCCTTTGGTACTGACCGGTCTTTAACCCATGGACAGGGTCTGTATTAGCTCCCTGTAGGTAACACCCCACTAGGGTTCCCAGAGTTGCAGGGTTACTAAAAGTGAAGGGAAATCCTAAAAATGTGGTGGCAGAAACGAATTCTGTGAAACATTCCCAATCTTTATGTCAACTTACTGTCCTCCAAGAGGTGCTTCCAGCCCAGTGTGTCTGTCCTTCCAAACCTCCCCTCCTTCAAAGCCAGACCCACTAACCTGTGGACCACACCACCAGCACCCAAGAGGCAGTAAGGCCTCCATTTCCAGACTCAATCACACTGATCTCTCTGTTTACCTTGTCTTGCTCCCTCCTCTCTTCCTTTCTCTCTCCTTCCCTTCTCTCTCCTTCCCTTCTCTCTCCCTCCGTCTTCCTCTCGTTTCCCTCCCTCCCTCCCTCCCCCTCTCTCCACTACCAGAGATAGAAGCCAGAGATTCACACACACTAGGTAAGTGCTCTACCACTGAGCTACATCCCTAGCCCTTTTCAAAAATTTTACTTTAGGGCAAACTCTCACTAACTTCACTGGGCTGACCTTAAACCTCAACCTCCAGGGCTGCTGTGGTTACTGGCCTGCTCCACCACAGCTGACTGGAGTCTTCTCAGAACTGGGTCTGAGATCCAGCTGGGCACTTACTGGCTGAATGTCCCTGAGAGGGAAAAGTCAATCCCTGAATTTATCTCACTAAGGTCACAGGGATAAATGATAATGTACGTAAATACTTGTCACAGGTTTTTCTACTCTCTCTCTCCCTCCCACTCTCCCTCTCTGCCTTCTACTACCCTTCCTCCCTCCTTCATGGAATTGATTACTTTCCAAAATTTTATCATACTTATTCAGTTTCATAAGTTTTCTTCCCTGCTAGCATTACAACTGCCTTGAATAAAATATTTTTTGCCTTTCTCAAAGAGCCTAGCAATGAGTTACATCTAGGAAGAGCTAAAAGGACATTTATTTCTTTACAAAGAAAGACAATTCTTTTTTAAGAAATGAGCTCCTAACAGCAGAGAGGAATATGGTTACCATGGACTGGAGGAGGAGAGCTGGAAGATACTGGCCCAAGAAAAAAATTTTAGAATGACATTCAAGAGATGTCCTGTAGAACATGATGGTGATTGTTAAAAGCAAAGTATTATAGTCTTGAAAACTGTCTGGAGGGCAGATTTTAACTGCTGCAGCCACAAACACCAAAAAAAGCTAAGGATGTGAAGGACGGCATGTTGGCTCAATTCAGTCTTTCCACATAGGATGTATACACACCCCCTGCTCACTTCGGCAGCACCTACACAATATACATGCATTCCAAAACTATGTAGTGCATGATAGAAATAATAAGAAATACCATGGAAGGAAATTCAGACACATGCCACACCACAGATGACTTTGAGGACACACTGCTAAGTGAAATAAGCCGATGACAAAGCGCAAATACCTTATGGTCCCAGCTATACAAAGTCCCCAGAGGACTCGGACTCCTTGAGACAGAAACTAAGGAAGAGTGGGATTGCAGGGGAAGCAGGAGCCAGTGTTAGCAGGTCCAGTCTCTGTCTGGGATGGTGGGTAGCAGGGCAGTCACACAACAATCTGAGTGTGCTTCAGCCCTTGAATTGTACAACTGAAACATACAATTTTAATAAGAGGATAAATTTTATGACTTATATATCGTGCCACAATGAAAAAGAATTTACCAAGTGGATCAATGAACTGCTTCTTTTATATTCACTCCCAGTGTTATTTTCAAACTGCTTTGCATTTTAGCTTATACTGTTAATAGCAGTAGCTATTAACATAAATATAATACAAATTTAGTACAGATAACACCAGATTGTTTGGAGGGAAACTATTCTGAGTGTGGAATCAATCAATTCTAGTCATCCAGGTTTATGTGTGCTCATGATTACAATCCCCTCTACCTGCCACTGCGGGGAAGACAGAATCCCTGCCCCAGAACTCACCTCGGGCTTTAAACAGGCCTCCTAAATGTAACTGCTGGAAAGTTTATTTTTCTTCAAGAAACATTTGAAAATCATCATCCTGAAAAGGAATATTTTATTCATGCCAGTTTAAGTAGTGACAGGAAAATATTCAGTACTCAAAATGGAATGAAAAAAAAAAAGTCAGCATGAATTTCTAACAGCATCTGGAAAATTGGCAAAAGAAGTAAAAATGTGAAAAGCAACCGGTGATCCCAGCTGGGTGAAATGGCCTTGCTGTGGAAACCCTGAGCTGAAGATAAGCTGCCAAGTCCAACTGCTCCGTGCATTTTCTCTGTAAGTGACACCAGCCTAAGAGCACCTTAGTCATTTACACAGTGATTCCAATTTAATCAGGGAAAAGTATACCTAGTGGCCTTCTCCCCAGGGCCCCAAACAGGCTTAGTTAAAATAGCTCCTTTTTTATTAAGACTAACAAGAATCAGGCTAGAAATATGACTTAAAACAGAAGTCAAACCAGGTGTGGTGGCACACACCTGTAATCCCAGCTCTCAGGAGGCTGACAGGAGGATCCTGTGAGTTCAAGGCCACCCTGGACCACATAGCAAAACCTTGTCTCAAAAAACGAAAAAAGATAACAACAAAATAAAAAACTAAAAACAAAAACACCTTGTTCTCAGCTTCCAACTTGTGAATAAACATAATATTTTTAAAAAACCACAGAAGTTAAATCTCTCCCCTACCCACCTACAGTCCAAGACTGAGAAACCAACACACCATTGCTAAGAAAACTATCCTCACAGAAGTCAGTGACGACTCTGCCGGGGGCACTGGGGTCCGTCAGAACTGAGCCCACACCCCTTCTTCATACCCTGCTTGCAAGAACCAAGCTCTGAGCACATTCGTCCTACCTAGTGTGAATCCCGTTGCTGTGGCACACAAAATATGTTCAGAGTCTGATAGTCACCAACAACAAGCCAAAGAGCTGGGTGTGGTGATGCACACCTGTAATTCCAGAACTCCAGGAGGCTGAGGCAGGAGGACTGCAAATTCAAGATAAGCCTGGGCAACTTACCAAAACCAGATCTCAAAATTTAAAAGAAGCGGGAGGAGGATTAAGAAGGTAGCTCAAGGTTAGGGCCCTAGGATCAAGAGGAAGAAAAGCCCGAGAACGTTCTGACTATTCCATGTGGGAGGCTATGCTCACATGTCATTCCAGGTGAGGCCACTCACAAGCTGTGCCAGCGTGGACTCATCTAGCTGTGTTCCCATCCCCTTGAGGCTCAGACCAGCTGCTTCTGTTGTCACTGAACACAACCATACAGGGAACCAGGTAGGGGACACACACAGTCTCCCGAACCTGGAACTCAGGGCCCTGCACCTCTGATTTGGGATCTGTCCTGTCCCCAGGTAGCTGCATGGCTGGAGTAAATGTGCTTATTTCTCTACACCTCTTTTCTGGCAAAATAAATGGCTCAAGCTATGTAGACAGACAGATGGATGTTTGGATGTATAGGCAAAGTCCCTTCTAGCTCCAGAATTCTACTTTAAGAGAACCTTTCCCGACTGTGAGTCAAACAGGGACCAAACCACTCTTGAGTCTTATAGCCACTTGATGTAAATCACTAACAACAGACACACCGTGCAGTGCTGGTACTTAATGAAAGAGCAAGCGCAGTATTCCGATTCACTCCACGGTGGTTTAATGATCATACGCAGAAATGAAATTACACCCAGCCACCATCCAAAATGGTACCCGCCTCGAAGTACAGGAGGGTGGTACATCCCATGGGTGGCACTAACCCCAACACCCCCAAAAAAGTGACTTTCTCTTTGAAGCTGAAGGCGAGCATCTATCACAAATGCTATGTTGGATTCATCCTTCCCTTGACCTAGATCCAGATGGAGCATGTTTTTAAAAAAAATTGGAAGACCCCAGGTGACAATCAAAGCTACTGACTCTGTGACCAACTTTGCTCTATCTTCTTCAAAAAGGAAGCAGCTTCAGACAGATACTAGTTGACTAGGACACAGCGTCAAAAGAGAGCGTTTCTTTATAAATAAAACTTTCAATCCTATGGCCATTAACACTCACCCAAAATAACTGGACCATAGCCAACCAGGAAAGGGCAAGTTGCTAAAACTGGCCATCCAGGCTCCAAGAGGCTGGTGGAATTCTTCGTGCTGTGAGCAGGGGAGGAAGCAGAGCCTGGTCATTCTGCCAACGTGCTGAGAGCAAGGCACAATAACTAGGTCACCTTCTCACTTGGGTCTGGATGAAGCCACTTGGCTGCTGCAAGCCAGTGTTCGGTCTCAGTCTCACACCCAACCTCTCTCCTTGAAGCCCCAGCAAGGTTCCCTGGCCACAGAGTCCCTGGTGAGTCCCTGACGCCCAAAGAGCCTCTACTCAGAGCAGCAGGCAGAATGTCAGCCCGGGTTTAACCAGACTCAGACAGAGACCACCACAGGGACAGAGGACAAACACCTGGGCCCTTAGCCTGCTACTCCTTAAAAGTACGGCTCTTCTGATGCAGTCAGAAGACAGTGACTCTTCACCCGGCCCTACAGAGACTGAGATGCCTCCTCAAATGGAAGCTCCTTCCCTATTTCTAACTCTGCCTAGTAAACCAGCTTGTGCCTCTCACTTCCTCATCCTGAAATTCTTCAACAAGCACCTACCAGATGGAGGCCCAACCTGCTCTTTAAGGAACTTGTTCAGCTCCCATCCGTGACCTGGCACATAGGAGTCACGGCCATTACTGGCTACCAAAACTCCAGAGCTCACTCTACACGCAGTGAAAGCAGGAGCTGACCACACACCGATGCCGCCCTGGTGTACAGGACATGGCAATCTGGAACCGGCAAGGAGCCACTACAAAGCCACAGAACAAGTCCCCTCCTCTAGCAGATATAATGGGCACCCACAAACTGTCCAGCGCATCCTGGGCAGGTCCTGCAGAACACAAGCTGTGAGACAGGAAGGGCCTTCCAGGGAATCCAGTAGGAACCGTGACTCATCACAGACCTAACTCTGCACACAGGAACATGGTGGCTTCACAGCTGAGATCCCAACCAAGGTTCGTCAAGCATCTTCCCCAAAGAGAGGAATGCGACTTCAGAAAAGCAGGAATGTGACTCCAGGAGGGCGTGGTAACAACATCTCATTTACACCACATCTCATGACTTCCTGAATGGCCCCATGTGTTCTCTTCCCAGCAGATAAACCTCAGTGTTGCCGGTTTATCAGAAAACCGTTGGCGCCTCTATCCCTGAGGAATCACAGAGCTGCCTGTGAGCACCTCACAAGCCTCCCAACTCTGCATTTTTAGCAATTTATTCATTTAAAAGGCGCATTGGATGGGAGTGTTTTGGCTGGAGCTTTTACCCTCCACAATTAGCAGAGGCAACTCTTCTTGGGCTTCCTAAGGTCCTCCCAACAGAAAGGCTAATCACTCGCCCTGCCAATAAAGGCTTCAGGGGGAAAGGAGGCACACCAGCAGCCAGGGGTGCTGCCTGCCCTGTTTCTAGCCAGTTTCACTCAGGAGGGCTTGGAATTCTCCTCTCAAAGTACAGGGCTAAAAACGTAGAGTCCTGCTAGGGCAGGAGCATGTCCCCCAAAGCTCATGCATTAGGAACGTGGTCCTAAGTGTAGCTGAGCCAACGGGGGGGGGGGGGGGGGGGGGCTCTAAGAAGCACGGCCTCGGGGAGAGGTCTCAAGACTACCCCCCACACACACATTTCATTGACTTCTGGTCTCCCTCCCTCCAAAGCTCCTGCCACTCTGGTGCCTTCCTAGGTGGTGGCGTTGTGGCCAAAGGTCCCTGGCCAGCCACTCTACCACTGAACCTGGCTCCCAATCCTAAACCTCTTTTCTTTTACTATCCAGCTGCAGGTATCTCATTATAATAACCAAAAAAAAAGGTTAATTCCAGGACAGTCTCCCTAGCCATCAGTGAACGAGTTTCTGATGAAGTCCAATAAGGACACTTTGGGGGAAGATACCAGCATCTGAGAACCCTGGCCCTGAGAAATCACCTCGGGCCACATGCAGCATAAAGATGCACCATCCATCAGGATGCCTGCAGAAAGGAAGGATGCTGAGAGGTGGTGCTGAGATCTGCTCTGTCCTACACAGGCCGTCTGTCCTTCCACGATGACTGATGGGCTGGACAGGGGTGAGAGAGAAGAGTTTTTTTAATGAATAATGTATTTCAGAAATATTCCAAGAGAAAATAGCCCGCATTTACTAAACAATTATAATGACATAATAATATACATATAGGTAATAATTATTAAAAGCCAAAAATGTCTACTTATTTTCCAGTCTCTCAATAAAAGCTTTTATGTATAAAAGTTCATATATATTATTATATTGTACTAATATATACGTGTGTGTGTGTGTGTGTGTGTGCATCAAAGCATGGAATACATCACTATTCTGACAGCAGTAATAATTATAAAATGAAGTATTTGAGACAGTTATCTTAATTCAATATAATTATTACTTTATTAAGGTTTAAAGCAGGTACAAATCTCAGTAGTAAAGCACTTGCCTAGTATACACAAGGATATGAGTTGGACCCCAACACTGCAAAAAAATGTTTTTAACATTCTTCTGTATGCAAATTTTACTAAAGCACTCATTTTGCTAGTAAGGTACTAAGTGGTTATTTGAGAAAATCTAGGAATTACAGTAAGACAACAAGGAAAAAATTAAAGTCATTTATCATTTCCACGCCTTGACTACTGTTAATATTAGAAATGTATATCTTTCCAGATCGCTCTGAGTGTGTGTGTGTGTGTGTGTGCGTGTGTGTGTGTGTGTGTAGTCACAAATACTCTTTCACAAGATTGGGATTATTTAATAACTTTTTAAGTGTTAAACAGTATTATACATTCTCTATATCCTGGATCACAATTTTAAGTCTGCAGTGCCTCATTATGTAACTATTATCAAATGACTTGTTTCCAATTTTTAATTGCCATAAGAAATAAAAATATATACAGATGAGATTTTTTGAAAGGCTTTATTGAGATATACTTCACAATTTAAAATATGCAATTCCATGAATTTCAGTATTCACAGAATTGTGCAATAATCACTACAACCAATCTTAGAGCTCTCTCTCCCTCTAAAAACATCTGCACCTTTTATCAGTCATTCTCCGTTTTCCTCAACCATCGCCCATCCTTCAGCCCTAGGCAACCACTAACCTACTTTCTGTGTCCATGATTTGTCTATTGTGCGCATTTTACATCAATGCAACCATATAACATGTAGTTTTTGTAAGTGGCTTCTCTCACTTACCAAAATGATTTCAGAGTTCAATAGTGACTTGTAGCAAATCTCCACACTTCACTTTTTTTTAGGGCAAAATATTATACCATTTGACAGATATACCATGGTTTGTTTTTCCATTCATCAGTTAATGAACATGTAAGTTGTTTCTCCTTTTTGGCTACCATCAGTAATGCTGCTATGAACATTCATGTAAAAGTTTGTGCACTTTTTTCACTTCACTTGGGTAGAGCTAGCAGTAAAAGGGTGGCTCATGGTAACTTTATATTGAACCTCTTAAGGAACTGCCACTGTTTCCCAAGTAGCTTTACAATTTTGCACTAGCAGAGTAAGAGGGCTCCAATCTCTCCCCACCTGCACCAACTTATTAGCTGTGTGTTTTTAGTCATCACTGCAGGTATCAGGCTACATCCCACAGTGGCTCTGATCTGCTTTCCCCTGCTGGCTAACGATGCTGACCATTCATACGCTTATTGTTATTTGTGTACCTTTCACTGGGCTGCTATTCATTTTTGAGTCATAACAATTTTTGACATATCTTAGATACCACCCTTATCAGATTTTCAAAAGATATTTCCTATGCTGTGGGCTGTCACTTTACTATCTTAATGGCACTCTTTGAAGCACAAAAATGTTTCATTCTAATGAAATGCAATTTATTTTTGCGGCTTATGCTTGCAAGGCAAGAAGATTTATGTCTATGTTTTCTTCTAAAGAGTTTATATAGTTTTAGGTCCATTTTGAGTTAATTTCTGTATGTAATGTGAAACAATAAGTCTAATTTCATGTAGATATCCAGTTGTCCCACCACCATTTGTTAAAAAGATGATTCTTTCTCTCATTGAATTGTTTTAACACCCTTGCCAAAAATCAACAGATCAAGCCCAGCCCAGTGTAGTATCAGCTACTCAGGAGGCTGAGGTAGAAGAACCAAAGCTAAATCAGTAAAGTTTTAAGTTAGAGGTCAGCCTGGGCAATTCAGTTCCTATCTCAAAATGAAAAAAGTGCCGGGGATGTAATTCAGTGTCAATTTAAGTATGTCCACATTAATTTTCTTTTCTTTTCTTTTTATTGGTACCAGGAATTGAACTCATGATCTCACACTTGCCTGGCAGGCACTTACGCTGTTGAGCTACACCCCCAGACCCTAATTTTATTTCAGTGATATTTTTTGTTGTCCTCTGTGGGCCGCAAACATGCTAAGCAAGGGCTCTGTCACTGAGCTACACACCTACCCCGTTTTATCTTGAAAAAAGGTCTTACTACATTGCCCAGGCTGGCCTGGAACCTGCTTCTGCCTCAGTCTTCTGAATAGCTGGGATTACAGGGGTGACCCCCACACCCAACTTCAAAGTAGACCGTTCACATTTCTTTGGTTACTCCTAACTTTTTGTTCTTGTTGATGCTACTGCAAGCAGAACTGTTTTCTTAATTTCACCTTTGGATTGTTCACTGCTAGCCTATAACTGATCTACACATATAACTGATCTGTACCTTGTAGCCTTGACTAATAGTTACATAGTGGACTCCCTAGAATGTTTTCTCTCTGAGATCAAATTATCTGCAAATAGAGTTCTACTTCTTCCTTTAAAATCAGGGTGCCTTTTACTTCATTTTCTAACTGCCCTTGCTAAAACTTCCAGTGTCCTGCTGAACAAACGTGGTAAGAAGAGATGCCCTTATTCCTGGTGATCTCAGGAGAAAACATTCATTCGTTGGTCATGAAGTATGTTAGCTCTGCAAGCAGAATTCTTCAAACTGTTTATTTTGAAGGTTTTAGTGTGGTGTTCATTCACAAAAAATCCTGAATATGCAGATTTCCCATTGCTCAACTTCTTCAATATTTATTTCTCTTGCAGAATTTTAACATTCTTCATATAAAGACACAGAATAAGCTAAAAAAAATTTTTTTTCAAATAATTCTGAAGTTCAGAAAGACTTGAAATAATAAAACCCAATGCCTGCGTCTGGTGAAATAAACATCTGCTGATATAAAATCCAACCAGGAGGCATCATGTTAAAGTCAACCTGACATTTTCCCAAGTTTGCCAGCCACTCAATTCACTGCTGAAAGGAAGATTTTAATTCTGAGCATATTCTGAAAATCTGTATCAATTTTCCTTGCTTGGATGTTCCCTGAGTCCTCATTCTGTTGCTCACCAAAATTAGTTCTGCCACAAAAGGCTCTTTACAATAACTAAAAAACATTTAGACAGATCTAATTGTAGCTAAATCTGTAAATCTTAAAACAAAGAGAGATTTGACAGATACCTAACTTACTTAGTCAAAGCGAACACTTCAGATCAAAAACTACATCCTGGAACCTGGATTAGATGGCTTCATCCCTAAGGAAATTATAGTAGGCAACATCTTGGTTAGCAGGGACGTAGACAGAGAGGAAACCGGCTATGGAAACCTGTCTTCAAGTCACACACAGATTCCTGCATCCTTGGGCAAGTTATGCCCAGGTGTCAACTTTAAAAATAAAATAAATGAAACAAGACCCTGCCTTGCAGGGACACTGCAAAGATAAGAGTACATGTAATTCATAAAGTAGCATTTTTGGATTAACCTCTTCAGGAAATGGGGTAGCACAGCCCCTTTCTGGTTTTCAATCTTTTATGGTTAAAAATCTGTCTAGGCCTGGGATCGCAGCTGAGTGGAAAAGGTCTTGCCTAGTATGCATAAGGCCCTGGGTTCCAACGCTAGCACTGTGAAAACGAAAACAAAAAATAAAAAATGGAATGGGTGCAAAGGGGGGGTCTACAAGGCATGGAACCCTCTGCACTGAGCTACACACCCTGCCCTTTTTATTTTCTGAGACAGACTAAGTTGCTCAGGTTCCCCTCAAAACTGTGACCCTTTACTCCAGACTCCTATGCTGCAGGGATTACAGGGGTTCATCACTCCGTTCAGCATTAAAATAAAGAAAAAAGTTTTAATTTTTCTAAACAATTTTTTTTTAGTATGTCCAAATATTATGGTAAACAGACAAATGCATCTTTCATTTCATTTCTAAGAATGTCACATGTAAAATCATATATAAATTACCAAAAGATGCGTTAGGTTCACTCACGGGTAGTTTAAAATCTACTAAAAATTAATATGATGCCTAGCATAGAGATTTCACGAGGTCGCGGAGGAAAAGGAAATTCCCCTTCTACTCTCTGAAGGTTCCTTGAAATAAACTGACGAAGATTAAATGGGGGGGAGCACACGCATGTATTACATAAACGGAGAAAAGGAAAATGAGGAGGAACACTCAGAGGAGTGTTATTTACCTGCTTCACATTATTCACAAAATTATACAGCTCTTTTTCCATAGAGCAGAGAGAAGGAGCAATGCAGACAATTATTTTGGTGGTCTATTTAATAAATAATAACTTACTTGGGATACTTGATTATCCAGAGAAAAAATAAACTGAGTCCCTATCTCACACCCTGCGCAACAATTACTTGAAATTTTCAAGAAAAAAAAAGATAAACAGTGAAATCCAGTTTCAGAACAGGTTAGTAGGACAGTTGCAATAGCTGATACATTGTATAATGCTGTCTCTCCGAGCACAGGATAAAGACATGATATCTTGCCTAAACAATATAAGCAAAGCATTCTTTTCAAGGAACAAATAGAAGCCAGCCGTGTGGTTATCTTAACTATCCTGCGTATGTATATGTATTTTCCTTTCTTCCTTTCCCTTTTCCCCTATCAGTCTGTTTTTTCTTTTGAACAGTTTCTTCCCCAGTCACAAGATCTACTGTACATTTCAAATCCTATTTACGTGTTCAGTTTCTCACACTAGTGAGACAATACAACATTTACACATGTGGGTCTGATTAACTTCACTAATGAGAATGGTCTCAAGTTGCATCCATTTACCTATAAGTCTCCAGTTTATCCTTCTTTAGGTCTGAGTGCTACTTGATTATATTAAGAAATCACATCTTTTTTATTCATTCCTCAATTGATGGGCACCTAGGCTATCTTCAAGATGCAGCTATTACAAATTGTGCTGCTATAAACACAGGTGCAAATATATCACTGTGGTATGATGTTTTTAATTCTTCTGGGAAAATACCCCAAAGGAAAATTGCTGGGTCAAACGGGACCTCTAATCCCAGTTTTTTAAGGAATCTCCACACTAGTTTCCAGTGGTTGTATCAGGCTATGCTCCTACCAACAGTGCAGAAAGGTTACTTTTCCTCCACAGCTTCACCAGCATTTGTTATAGGATGATATCTGATGACAGCCATTCTTACAGGAGTGAGATGCAATCTAGCGTGGTTTCAATTTGCATTTCTTGAATGACCAACAATGCTGAACATTTTTCATATATTTGTTTGCCATTTGCATTTCTTCGTCTGAAAGTGTGTATCATCTCAGATGCCCATTTTTGGATTGAGTCTTTGAATTCTGAAGACCTGAATTGTTTAAATTCTATAAATGTTCTAGATAGAAGTTCTTTGTCTGAGGGACAGTTGGCTAAAATTTTATTCCCAATTTATGCATTTTCTTTTCATTCTGATTTCTTCTGAGTTGCAAAAACTTTTTAGTAAGACGAGATCCCAATTGTTGATTCTTTGACATATTTCCCGGGCAGTTTAGGTTTTGTTCATGAACTCTCTATCTCTAGCTGTCCAAGATTTCGATCTACTTGTCCTCCAATAGATTTAGTGTTTCTGTTTTAATATTTAGATCTTTGATCCATTTTGCTTTCGGTTAGTGCACAGTGAGAGACATGGGTCTAGTTTTAGTCTTTGGCAGGTGCAAAGCCAGTTCTTCCCTCACCATTTATTAAAGAGACTTTCTTCCAGTGAACCTGTTTGGCTCCTTTGTCAAAGATAAGGTGGCTGTGTTTGGAGTTGTTTCTGCATCTTCCACTGATCCTCATGCCTGTTTTTGTTATTGTTTTGTTTTTGCCAATACCATGCTGATTTTATGTAGTAGCTTTGTAATATAATTTCAAGTCAGGGATTATGATGCCCCCTGAATTGTCTTTGTTGCCCAGAATTGCTTTTGCTATTACAGGTCTTTTCTGGGTTCCAAATGACTTTTAGGAGTGTTTTCTCTAGATCTGTGAAGTATTTCGATTGGGATTGCATTAAATCTGTATAGAAGTTTTGGGAGTATGGCCATTTTCACTGTGTTGGTTCTTCCTACCCAAGACCAAGGACTGTCTTTGCATTTTCTGTATCCTCTTCAATCTCCTTTATTAGGGTACTGTCATTTTCACTGTATAGATCTTTTACTTCCTTTGGTAGGTTGATTCCTAAGTATTTCACTTGTTTGGATGTTACCATGAAGGGTATGCTTTCCCTAATTCCTCTGTGAGTCAACACTTAAAAGTCAGTAGCATTCCTCAATGCCTACAGATAATTTTAAGGCCTTGGAAATGATTATGGGAATGAACGGTCCAAGGCAGTCTCTCTGGAACTTGAAAGAAGCTGTTATGGTTTGTGTCTAGATGTCTTCCCAAGCCTTATGTGGTCATAGGGTTTTTCTGAGGTAGCTGAATCTAGAATGTGTGAAGCAACACTGGAATTAAGAGTGAGTGATTGCTGGGTCAGCCCACTGATTGAATGGCACTGCCCTAACCCTGGTAGGTTGGATACAATATAAGGGACAGAAAGACATTTGTCTTGCACTCTTCTTCTGTCCCTTTGCTTTGCTACAGTCTGCCCAACATGAACTGTCCTTCTCTGCCAAGCTGCCCCTTCTCAGAGTCTACTGATTATGGACTGAAATCCCTACAGTGAGATAAATAAACCTTTCCTCCCTTTAACTTTGGGCATTAAGTATTTTGTATCAATAGTGAGAGAAAAATAACTAAGACAGAGCACAAGGGACAGACATTTCCTTGTAAGGGATACCTTTCTATCCTGGTATACTACATCCTCAGCCTTTTCTGAGATAGACATTGGAACTGGAAGGGGAACAGAAAGGAAGTAAGGGAAGAGGACAACTGTGTTCCCTTCTGCATCATGGTCCTAGGTCAGAGGGGAAATTCCAGGGAAATGTCTCTTTATATCAAATTCCTCAACATGACCAAAAGTGCCATAGTTGAGGAGTATTCTCTGGACCCCAACAGCACACATTACCATTATACCAGAAGAGTCCAGAAATAGAGAACAAAGGTGCAAGCTGGGCTAATTATTAAGAGATCTGGATATATTCTAAAACACAGTTTTCAATAAAAAATTCCAAACACTATCTTATGCATTTACTGCTCACCCATTCTTCTCAACAGAGTATTGCAAAGACAATGAACTGAAAGTGTGACATAATAAGAAAGATATTCAGTCTCTGTTCCCAGTTCCTAGCACAGAACTTCAAAACCCTTCATGAATGATAGGGGTGAGAGGTGCATCTTTTATATATTTGGCCTTAGTCCCCAGTTCTTTGCACAAAAGCTCCTAAGACTCTTGGGATCCAGGGGTGATAAGATCACCCTTTCCCTATCTAATAAGATGACTGGTAGTTGGGGACTCCTACACAGCTTCATAACCAAGAGAACCAATCGCAGATGAGGGGGTTGGCATTTTCAACCCCAAACTCCAACCTCCCAGGTGGGAAAGGGCTGGAGACTAAGCTAACTGCTAATGGCCAATGTCAGAAGCAACCATGGCTGCTTAAAGGAAATTTCACAAGCCCCTACATGATGGGTTTTGGAGAGCTTCTGTGCGGGTGAACACACCCTGTGTCTGCAGGGGCGCATGTACCAACCCAGCTCCTGGGCTAGGGCTCCTCTGCACCATGCGCATGTGTATCCTTTGAGCCTTTATCCCTTATGAGAAACTTATCACCAAAACAAGTGCTCCCTGAGTCCTATGAGGGAAACTCTCAACCCTAGGAAGGGGTCATGGGGACCCCTAATTTACAGCCATTGGTCCGAAGCACAGGTCACAATCTGACACTTGGAACTTGCCTATGAAGTGGAGGCAATCTTGGGAGACTGAGTCCTCAACCTGGGGGGTCTACAATAACTACTACGGGTTGGCTGCTAGTTGGCATGGGAACTAGATGGTCCAACATCCAGCTAGTATCTCATAACACCAGCTGCTTTGTGAGAGAGCCCACAAATCAGAAGTGCACACAAAACTAGTCTTTTAACTATTTTCACTCTTACTTTATATCCCCAAGTCACCTGACAGGCCATGTCTACACCCTAAAAACTAATCAGGCAGTGTTACTGCTAAACTCACTGTTTCTACTGTGATACCCACTGGCACATCTGAAATGACTTGGTTAGCAAGAAAGAAAACTGACCACATTTCAAGGGGAAACCTGATTACTTCAAACGCCACATACATCCAAAAAAACAGCCAACTGTAATCAGTTCTGAGAAGTGTGCACATTTCTTGCCTTGGGACAAGAAATCTAAAGACTATATTTTCCTACCTGTGAAAATTACATGCACCTCACAGAAGTTCCTGTCTCCACAGAAGTTCCCATCTCAAAAAGATTAGCATCATGCTGGCAAGCAAGGTAGGGGAGAGAAGGGGGAAAGAAGGCTGTGTCCACTGAAGAACAATATTTCTGAAAAAAACGGAACTCAGGTCCTCACTTTCTGAAGCACCTGCAGCCACATCCCAGCCAGGTCCTGCCCAGTAGCGGCTTTTACTGAGCCAAGAACTCGACAACAGCAAAGTAAGCAAGTATAAAATGTCCACTGTCTGTAAACAGGACACGGTTCCCTCATAATGTCAGCCACAAGAGACCCTTAATCAACAACTAAAAATCACCAAGCAGCAATAAAAACAAGCTCAATAATAATTTAGCAGAGGGGATCTTCTCCTATACTTGGTCTCCAGAAAGATCAGTCTTCTCCTAGGGCAGGAAAGCCAAGGACAGTGGTAACACAACCATGGAGGGCGGATACAATGCCCAGCCTGTGCTGCACAGCTGCCGACAGCTCAAGCTGACCGCTGATCGAGCACTTTGGCTGAGGCAGGCGTTGTGTTAAGAACTTCACATCTGTTGGCTCATTTAATTCTCCCAACAGCCAGAGAGATGACTCCCGATAACTACATGTGCTATTTCCCCAAATAGGCTGTAGATAAAGTATCAGCAGGACAAGAAGGAAGCGTGAAACCATTTTACTTGTAATAAAGGAGAACCTGAATGTGTCTCTGTCCCATAAGAAATTTAGCAGTGAAATAGAGGGGCACACCCTAAGCGCAAAAACTTGGTGAACTCGGACTGATCTGGCCACCTACTTGCTGTGAAGCCCAATGGAAGGCACCCTCAAAGTCCAACCCAGGACTCTCCTTTCTCAACTTGACCACAGAACAAGATGCTCATAAGGCTCTCTCCAGATCACACATTCTATTTTGAAACTTCAAAGTTTGAAACGGCCCTGCAACTGCTCAAAGAAGAACAAGGACCACAGGATTTGTCCCTTCTGCTAATCCTGGCTGCCAGAGAAATGTCATACATGTTACACAATAAGGCATGATGGGCACTGGTTTCTCTACTTCCCCCTTTAAGAAGCGCTATCCAAGACTTCTCCTTGCGGGATTCAGATGTTTAGCCCAATTGCCTGGGTCTAACTGGGGCCATACCAGGAAGATGTGGCATTAATTCTATAACTTTATAAGGTGCTGGCCTATTGTCCAGGCTCAATATATGTACAAAACTGACCTTCTTTTGCTATTATTTTGAAGGCACAGCTGATTTCTTCTTTTTTACTTCTACCTTCTTTTCATTTCTAAGGCCAAAGAGGAAAAAAAAAGGGGGAGGCATTCAGCCAAATTAAATAGAAGGGATTTCTAAAACGCCCCAGCTACTTCAGAGAGGCATACACTTTTCATTGTTTTCATCTGAACATCAAACCATTCACTTTAATTCCTAAGAGATGGATAAATGACCAATTAGTCAATTATAGCATTATTGAGAGGCAATCCTTAAATTAGTTGAAAAATACGCTTAAACCTATTTTTTCTGGGATGGCACCCTGGCAAAAATCATTCCATTTGATAAGGGCAACAATCACATGAAAAGCAAAGGTGTCATTATGTTATCTGCTTCATAAAAGTAAAGACATTTTTGGCCTCTTTTCTGTTGTCAAACTGAATAATTACAACACAAAACAGCCTCCAAGTGTGATACCTTCCTTGAAGCATCACAAACCTTCATCTCACATTTAAATTTATTGATCTTCACTGGAAGCTGGAACAGTATCACAGCAATTGTTCTGCTGGATTCAGTGCTGAAGAAAAGAGGGTTTTATCTGGTTTCCATCCTGTCATACTCCCCGGGAAGATGATCATGCCAAATATGAAAATCTCTCTCGCTCACACCACTCTCCCCTGGTTCCCTGTAAAGTGGACTCTAAATCCCTTGCAGGGTCAAGACCCATGACCTGTAAAACATCAGCGAAGAAAACACGTGAGCAAATGTGCTGTCTTTTCTCAGCTGGGCTGGACCATGCAGGAAATACCCTGCAAGCAGCCTTCTTGTCACTCCTGGGGAATGGTCATGCCTTTTTCATTTCTGCAGCCACAGGATCTATAATAGAATAGATACATGTGTGTACCGATTTATTTTCTTGTCTTTTTTAAGCTCAACAGCCAAATATTCAGTGTCTCAGGCTCTCCATTGACTTACCAATTACCAGGAAGGTTTAATTGTCCCTGTTAAACCTTCCTACACAAAGACAACATTTCAAAATGACACCTCCTTCCTTTTTTTTTTTTTAAGTTATCTTCAAGCATTTACACTGACCCTCTTTTAAAAGTTATCCTAAAGAATTTACACTGAGTTAGAGGTAGCATTCTAGAGTTTGGATTCATTTGGACATGAATCCAAATTAAGCAACTGCAGCCAACATTTATGAAGCACTTTATCAACCAAGAGAGGCAAGTGGTACACGCCTACAATCCCAGCATTTGGGAGGCTAAGGCAAGAGGATCACTGTAGGTCTGAGGCCAGCCTGGGGTACATAAGCAAGTTCAAGGCCAGCCTGTACTACACAGTGAGACACTGTCTTAAAAAAAAAAAAACAGCCATCAAGCAAACAAATCTTATATGATTTATTTCATCAAAACCTGGGGCTGAGAACATAGCTCAGTGGTAGGGCACTTGTCTAACACATGCAAGGTCCTGGGTTTAATCCTTACCATTAAAAAAAAAAAAAACTCATCAAATACCTATGCTGTGTATGCTGTGTGTACACATATCCTGTGACAGGCATCATCTGGATTATAAATGGAGCCTCAGCACTGTGCAGACAGATGCCCGGCAGGTGGCAAGGCTAAGAATCAGGCACAAGGAGCACTATATCTATCCAGACTCCCTGCTCAAAAGAGCCATTCACAGAGAAAGCCTGCAGGACACAGCATGCTAGACCCACTTGAAATGTTTCTAAAATAGTCTCGGATTTCTCTTCAATATACTAAAAAATATATATATATGCTCATATCTGGGTAGGGGGTTTCACAATAAAAGACATTTCTAGTTATCTAATAAACTGTAGTGCTGACTAAACTGTTGTAACTACTTAACCCTAACAAAATGTTAATCACTAAAATGCCCTCGGTGTTAGGGTGAAAGGTATGGAGAGGAAAGTTTTATAATTAAAATGGATTGTTACTAGAGATTGGGGCCAAAAGCAAATTAGGGGACCCTTGTTCAAAAAGTATGAAGGCTGTCAAGCTGGAGACAGCAGTGCATTCAATGAAGCCCAAGGCCGCTTACATAAAAGGTCCCTGGACAGCCAAGAAAGGGGTGTGTCTATAAAATGGGCCCCAGAGGGATCCATGTCTGTATCCCAGACATCACACTGGATTCTGAGGAAGGATGTCCACAAGCTCACAAGGGGGCAGTGGGCTCAGCTCCCTATGTGAGATGCCTTCTGCAGGGTTAACTCTATCTGCCACGCAAAATCAGAACCCCAAGCTGGAATGGAAACAGCTTGGCTCCTGATACCTCTGAATAATAACTCAATACAAGACAATTTTCACTGCTTCTCATTACTCAGAAGTTACCTGTGACAACAGGAAAAGGTCACCTTCCACACAAATCATTAAAGAAACAGATTTCAAAACAGAGCCTAAGTAGAAATAATGACTAACTTTCATATCATGCTGGTCCGTCTTTCTTACCAGATTGGATATTCAACAATGTTTAATTTTCCTATTGGCTATCTCCTGGTGTTTTGCAATTACTGAAAATAGAAAGGAACCACTTGAGGTACATAATACATGATGAATCTTTTTTATTATGGCTAATAATGACATTTTTAAAATCACAAGCCCTGAGAAAAAGTAAACCCAGCCTAATAAACTTTTGAGTAGCACTTACAGTACATTGTAATGAGAAAAGAAAAATAATTATTTAAATGTGAGCAGAACAACAAAAACAAAGCCTTAAGTGCAGAATGACCACTAAGCTTGGAGTCACGGTATCGGTCCGAGTCACTCATCCGTTGTAAGGGACCAGCTCAATATCTGCTCAAGCAAAAGGGAAAGGACCCAAGTCATTCATATTCCTGCACATACTTCAGCTATCCGAGACACTAGACCAGACTTTTATGAGTTTCTGGATATCTTAATTTTCCGTGACCTTTTGCCAATGGATACCTGAACTGTAAATGATGTACATTTGTCCAAGTTCCAGGAAACACTTCATTCCATTTCCAGAATCCTAGGATGAGAGTTCTACTTGATTGTTTTACATTTCACTCCCCAATCATAGTCTAATTTGAAATTTTATGCTTCTCTGGATGTTTTAAGAATTTTCTTCATCTTCCCAGGGTAGAAGTAGCACCATTACAGGGTGTTAAACCCATTCCCTCTCTCGGCACAGCGGTTTCTGACGTGCGCGCCAGGCCCCATATTCCAGGCCAGCACCCTCACCTGCAGACTGAGCCTGAGCAAGTCCCAACACCAACTGGAGGACGAGGCCTCACGGGGCCTGAGGCCTAGAGGGCAGCAAGGGGGGACTCTGAAGACTCAGTGACCATTAAGGAAGCACACACAGGTCCCCAGGACCATGCCGGTGATGGAGTCTACAGGACATGCCTGGGAGAAGGCTCAAGTACCACTTCTGGCAGCCAGGAGCTGAGCACAGCTTCCCAGAAGCTTCTTCAGACAGATTTAGGAAAATCTCTGCCCTGTGACGTATTCATCGTGTGATCTGAGATCAGTCAGTTCTTCTCATCTGTCAAAAAATGGTTACTCCACAGAATGGTAAACAGGTTAAATTACTCAGCAAGTTGTGACGTGTCTAAAGGAATAGAGTACCAATGCCTGGCAGATAACTCAAATCCTGGTACTCACATGATTCCTTATCAAACTGCCTGCACACTTGCCCTGGCAACCGCCTCAGAAAACCTAGAACACACCAAAAGCAGACACTGGTGAAGGGAAATGACAGGGCTCCTTTACAGGCAGGTTTAACTGCGGTGCCAAGGGCAAGCACAATTTTGACTTCAGCATCAATGAATCTGGGACAGCGAAACAAAGAATTTGCTATATTTAAGAATATCAAGAGGCAATAACTGCACATAGCCAGAAATTTCTCATCCTATCTTTAGTCCTATAGATATCAATCACATCTTTTGGAGAAAAATAATGCAAACCAAGATACCCATCCTCTGGTTTTAGACAAACTGACATGCACAAAAAAAGTTATAAAAGTATTAAAGGTCCCAGCACTTGAGAGGCTGAGGCAAGAAGACTGCTACAAGTTTGAAGCCAGCTAGGTATACACAGTCATTCAAGGCCAGTTTGGACACAGGGAGATCCATGTAAGAAAAGAAAAACATAAATAAAATCTTTATTTATTATTTGTGAGGATGCAAACTTTTAAAAAGCCAAATACATGATGCTTCCAGGAACAATCAATGAGCCGTGTTTCACAGGAGAACCCTAAAGAAGATAACTATTAGGAAAATAATGTTTAACTGGATCCCACAGGACACAGTCCCAACTAACAGGAAGCTGTAACAACCCAGGTACCATTAATATTTACATTCAACGTTACAGACAATTTTCTGTGAAGCCACAGTAGCACTAAGTCTGTATCTCAAAGACATATTTCTTACAACTTGTTCTTGTCCTCTGAACATAGCTCAATGGGGACCACAAGAAAGGGCCTGAAAACAGGCAAGATACAAAGTCAAGCAAAGCCCACGGATTTAGAATTCACCCTTGCTGTAGGAATAGGTGCCTACAGACAGGGAAATAATAGGGGCCTCCTTAAGTCTTCTAGCTGATCCCGACTAGAAAGACAAAAGACAGGGGTAGGAAAAAATACCAGATGAAGAAAAGCACCAAATGGTGTTGAGACTTCCACCAAGAGAGCAGAAAAAGAGCTGAAGGGCAAGACAGAGAGGGAAAGCCAGGTGCACAGACAACAAGCCACCCTCACCTCCTGTAAAATATAGGTGAGCAAAGAGACCACAGGCAGAGGGGCCTGGAAGCCAATCCACTTACGGCAAGTTCCGGGTGGGGTCAAGGGCCACTCAACCCCCCCATTCAAACAGCAGAGAACAAGGGGTCCAGAGGTCCCCTGTCCTCCCAGAGCCCCATCCTGATTCTTCATCAGGGCAGCCACCTATCGTCTCTTTCTTCCCTCCTTTTCCTCTTTACATGTAAGCATCTTCCTTTCGTTAAGCTTTGCCCCATAAAGTATTGCTGGGGCTGAGTCACAATCCCGGTGGGCTGTGTGGACAGCTGAGCAACAGTGCTAGTTCCCCAGATGCGACACAGCTAAGCCACCCAGTGAGTCGGCACATGGAACACGGGTGACGACTGAAAGACAAAAGCCAGAGGAATCGAATAAGGGAGGACATTCCCAAGAGCTTTCAGTAAGAAAAGCGTTTAGACAGCAGGCTCCCTCCAGGACGGAGGCGGCGATGTCCTCGTTCAGGATTTTGCAAAGTGAACCAAACTCTCCATCCAACGTGCAGTGTGTCAGGTATCTGGGAACAGAGGCCACAGTCATCATACGTGAGCAAATGTCCCCTGCTCAGGACCAGATTGAGAAAACACTTACAAAAGAAACACAGCAGAACCACCTCTCAGGAGTCTGCCTGTAGGACTGAAAGAACACAGGCAGGGAAGCCCAGGGGGGTGTGGGGCCAGGGAGACTGAGAAGCGGTCACACCCGTTGGCCACGGTGAATCTGCAGCCAGGATCTGAAAGCAGGAGATGGCGCCTGACAGGAGAGAGAGTAGAATAGATGTGGGTTTGTCCATGGCACTTTACTTGGTCACCAGGAACTGTACGATCCTTTGTCTTAAAAAAGCCAGCATTTCCACAGCACATACTGAGCAGCTCACTAAGTACTTATTGGAGAACACTAAGTCTTTCCCACTTCTGGGTTCTGGACCTTCCTTAAGCAAAGGCCAGGCTCATTCTCCCATTCCAAGGGACACTGTCACATGTCTGAACCGTAAGTCCATGTCTGTCCAAAATGTTCCCTAAGGGACAAGGACCATGTTTTGTTCACTAACACTTCCTTGGTGGCACAGAGTGACTCTCCATTCATAAAATCGCATGAATTAAAAACAAGACACCATGAATCAGTCTCGTAATTATTTGAGTCTTGTGTGATGCCAGCCAAGGCCTATTGCACCCGACCAATGTGCTTCAATTTCCAGCACTGAAGTTAGATTAAGGCTCACCCATTCCCAGGAGGCTTCTGCTATGTCCAGAGTTCAGCCTGTTTCAGGGCCACAGTCTGTTTGTGTCCACCCCACTGACCATACTGGAGACTCCAAACTCCTGGAAACCTTCTGAAGGACACCAGCTCCAATAGCCTTTGGGGTTAAGCAAGCTTTCTGGAGGCCCTTTCATCCACATGGACCACCCCCACATTCCCAGGATGAGGTCTCACTGAGGTGATAGTCAAGAATTCCTACAAAATTCCCAATGACAGTTGAGGGGAGGAATTATGGGTCACTGGTCCTGAAGCCACAGAGGCACTCTGTCTACCACACTGCCCTGCACTGGGCCCCTAACCCACCAAGACCCAGCCTCCCACAAACTGTCTCCTCAGAACCACCTGAGCAACAGAAATGGCTGCAAGAATGGAAACCAACCACGTTTTTCTTCAACTTGCTCACAGAGAATACAGCCGTCTCAGACCACAGACACGGACATTCTACAGCGAGCAGCATCTCTTACCTAGCAGGCATTCAGAAAGGTATGAATGCATGAAAGAATGAATGAATGAATGAATGAATGAATGCTGAACCCTGGTTGATTCTATCTACCTCTGGCCCCTTCTCACACATGATCAACATTACTACAACCTCTTTATTTCAGTCCAATCCCTTATGGTTTTCAAGATCTCTTTCCCATCTGTTTCCCATAAACTCTTTTACACTGCTCTATAAATTTACTATTAATGTTTAATTTCTTAAACTTGAAAAAAATGCTTTAAATTCAAGGAATACATCTCTCATGGCACTCCTGAGGACATCTGATAGAGGTCTTTGCAATGTACTTAATCACGTACCACGGTTCATTGTCTGTCTGCTTAAAAACAAAGTCTGCCTCTTCTCTGTGCACTTACAATTTGCAGCATGCTTCACAGCCATCTTGGCAACAAAACCTCACCATAAACTGGAAAGGTAGATGCTGCTGGCCCACTTCAGTGAGAACTCAGGGATGTGACTGACACAGCCTCTCAAAGCCTGGTTCAGGTCAGATTTCAAATCCATTAATCTAATCAAAGCCAGTGCTTCCCCCCCCATTAATCCATTCATTTTCTCCAGCAATATTTATTAAGCAAGTGAGGTCCCACCTAGGGAGGTGCATGAGGCCTGTTACACTGAGATGAGAGGCAGAACCCACACAGGCCTCTGCACCGGACAGTCTTGGCTCGGGTCTTTGCCACTGTGGCCCTGCGGGGGTTAAGGGCCCTGTGTCCTGCTCCTGGCTCTGTGACTGTGGTTCCCTCTCATCTACCTGAGCTATGGCATGGCAGAAAGCAAGCAAGCAGAGAGAACAAAGCCCTCAAGTACCCAGCTCTGAGTTCTCTCCACAGCATTCATATCCTCAGGAGCACATTTTACACACCTGTCCAGTGACTCTCGAAAGGCCCAGTAATGCAGAATCAACAAGGACAGGTAAAGCTGACAGACATGCATCCTGAGGATCAATCACCACGTTAATGCTGGGTTAGCAAGCTTCCCAAAGTGGCACCTACAGCCACCACAGGAAAAGACCCAGCCAAAGCCCTAAGGGTCTAGGTGTGGTCAAGCTTAACTATGAGACACCAAATAGGTCCCTGTACCTCACAGCACCTGTGTTTCTTAGCTCATGCACAGACGGAGATGGTCCAGCTGATCCTCACCAGAGGAAAAACTTTACCTCTAACCACAAAACTGAGTTGTTTGAGAGACTGTATTCTGAAGAGACTATGTTAGTCAGCTTCCTATCTCTGCAACAACCCAGAGACTACTAACCTAGAAAGAGCATAGGTTTACTCTGCTCACCATTTTAGGGGTGTAGTCCATAGTTAGTTGGCACCGCTGCTGTTGGCCTGTGGTGAGAAGCGCATTATAGTGGGAATACATGGCAAGGCACAAAAGACAGACAGAGGAAAGGAGGCTGGGATCCCAGTCCACCCTTCAGAGCTGCTCCTGACAACCCAAAGACCTCCCGTTAGGGCCACTTGTAAAATTTTCACCACCTCCCAGTAAACCAAGCTGGGAACAAGCCTTTTACACAAGCAGAGAGCGCGAAGGTACCCAATCCACCTTTGGAGGACATGTAAGAAAGAGGTTAATGTGAGGGTTCTGGATGCCTGCCCGCCCACCTGCCCCCCCGCCTGCCAGTTAGCAGAAGAAAGGGCTATGTGTGCAACCGTGTTTGTTTAATGTCACAAAGTGACTGAGATGCCAGGTTCCTGTTCCTTATCCTAAGCAGGGACAGTCAGCCATTCTAGGACACGAATATTTTTTATCTCCTTTCTCTCACATGTATAATTAGCTCTGTGGCAGTCTGCTGAACAGGGGGTCTCATCTTGGCACCAGATTCTGTCATACTGCTGATTCTGGGGACATGTTTAGAGCTGGTGATGAGGGTAGAGATGGTGACTGTGACATTAAGCTCATCAGTGCTCTCACAACCACCATGCTAACACGAGTGCACTGATACACTTAAGAAAGTCAGACGCCCACGGCATTCCACAGACAGTCTCACCTATCACGGGGCCAGCACTCGACCCTTACACAGCGCCTCAACCACGGTGGTGGCGAAATACTGAAACACTACCAACTGGTAAACACCCCCAGCCCCGCTGTACCCCAGCCCCTCCTCTCCACCCCCGGCGGGACTCACCACCTAGGATTCTGCCAGACAGACTGTTCTGTCTCCCTAATACATAGGTGCCACGGTTCAGGTGTGACCCCCCAAGTCATGCAGAAACCTACTTCATGAAGTCACATGTTAGCAGTGTTTAGAGGAGAAGCCTTTGGGAAAGTTAGGGTTACATGAGGTCATAAAGTCAGGATTCCCATTATTACAAGAGTGGCATTGTAAGAAGAAGAAAGACTCTCCTCCTATTCCTAGTCTTACCAGGTGATGCCTTGTGCTGCCTTGGGACTTTTCAGAGGGTCCCCACCAGCAGGAAGGCCCTCAAAAGATGCTAAGCCCATGCAGACACCATACTCTTACATTTCCAGAATGGTGAGCTGAGCAAACCTCTTTCCTTTATAAATGATCTAGTCTGTGCTATCCAATTACAGCCACAGAAAACAGACTAAGACAATACTCTTTCATATCTTTCAAATCCTCTACTAGAAGAGTACACTGCCTTTATAATTTTTTTAGAAGTTTTCCTTAAGGTATCAATCACTTCAACCCTGAAAATAAAATAAAATAAAATAAAATAAAATAAAATAAAATAAAATAAAACACCTGAATAGAGCCAGACAAAATCTATTATGAAACTTTGTGGGGTTTATCAACACTTGTAGATTTAAGGTCACCATATGACCCAATTTCCATTGAAGTCTTCCCAAAAGACCATAGCTGGGTTTCAAAAAGTGCACTGATGCTTTCACGAGATGCACTTTTGAAGCTATAATCTTCATACGATAATACCACCTTCCGTTGGTATTTGGCCTCACTATATTGCAAGCACCACACGTGCCTTATCTCTTTTAGAACTATAAGAGGTCAGTAACGTGAGCAGGTATAATCCAGGAACAATTATCCCCATTTGACAAACACGGTAATCAGGACCCAGAGAGGATAAGATCGAGATTCTGGCTCTGAAATGGCAGAGCTAGGACTCAGACTGAAACCCCCTCACTGCTTCTTCCTTTAGGGAGGTTCTGGAGCCCCCAACAGCTGCTCAGAGAGGGTGATTCAGGGATTTTGCAATATGTTATCAAACTTCAGGAAATCTGTAACCAGCCGAGCTGGGAGCATTTCCACCCATTTCCACCCAAGGCCATAAAATTGGAACTTCCTCCCCGAAGGCTGGTTCACAGGCACATGTTGGCTCTGGGGTCTCTAATCATACCATATACATCCACAGAAGGGCACAGTTTGGGACCTTTCTTTTTTTAGTTCTCCATTCCATCAACTCCACTAAGCAGCTTTCAGAAGCATGAAATAGGAGAAATACATAGAACTCAGGAGTCAGAAGACGCTCCAATCTCCACCAGCCGCTTAGCAGCACCTTCCCTGGTCATGTAACCTCCCCACCTCCGTCTTCTCGTCTGTAAAATGAAGGCAACAACGGCAGCTCACTCACACTGCTGTGTGACAAATCAGAAGGAATCCTGGATGCAAAAATGTCATTTTGCAAACTGCAGAACACCACACAGCTATGGAAAACTGTATGGCAGTTCCTCACAGAAATTAAAACCCAGCACTCCCCTGGCATGTACGAGACCCTGGGTTCAATCCTGCAGTGCCACAAAAGAAAAAAATAAAATAAAATAAAATAATATATATACATATATATACACATATATATATGTATATATATGTATATGTATGTATGTATATGTGTATGTGTGTGTGTGTATATGTATATATATATATATATCCAGCAAGTGCACTTCTGGGTATGTGCTCAAAAGAATAGAAAACAGGGTCTGGATGACAGATTCTCTCTCTCACGCACATAAACCCAAGAGTCACATCAAGCAAGACGTGGGAGCAAGTCATGTCTGTGGACAAAGGAATGTATAAGTAACGTGTTGTGTATACTCATGCAGTGAGTTATTATTAGGCCAGAAAAAGGGAGTTTTGCCCCCTGCTACAAGATTTATGAGCTCTAAAAAGACAACACACTAAGTGAGAGAGGCCAGAGACACAAGGACAGAGACTGCGTAAGGCCCCTTCCATGAGGTCCCCAGCGTAGTCAGGTTCAGAGAGACAGAAAGGAGACGGGCAGCTGCTAACAGTCATGGGGGTTGGGGCAGCTTCTGTGTAAGGGGTCCAGAGGTACAGCTGGGGAGAGGAACAGCTCTGGAAGTGGATGGGGTGAGGGCTGCACCACAGCGTGAATGTTCCCAACTGAACTCCACACTTAAAAAGGGTGACCACAGCAAGCCTGTTTTAACCACAATCATTCAAAAACATATATGTGTGTGTGTGTGTGTGTGTATACACATATACATTTATATACATATATGTGTCCGTATATGTGTGCATACATACTTGTACGTACATGTGTCTACATATATATGTGTGCATATGTATGTGTGCATACATATATATGTGTATATGTATTACATTTAAATATGAGACCTTCTTTCATATTTATATTTATTTATATTATACAGAATGTATGGAATCTTGTTATTATATCCCAGTCGTCAGTGGGCTGAAAAGGTTATATAAAGCTATTTTTTTTTATTTCTATCATTATCAGGACCATTTTTAAGGGCCATGCTGACATAAGCAAGAAGAATTCACAGAGCATGTTTCTTGTACATTACTACCAAATTCAGACTGTAAGTTCTGAAAGTTCTGTGAAGTATATTTTTGTTCAGAAGTGACGTGGGGCCAGGTGTTTAGCTCGGCGGCATAAGTGCCTGCCTGGCAAGCACAAGGTCATGAGTTCGATCCCGGGCACCAAAAAAAAAAAAGCAGTGAAGTGGGAATTTTCATGGTAACCAGGACCCTACTTGGCCTAGACAAAGTCCTGGCATGCAGAATGTGGTTGAAGGTTGGCGTCAACTGGCCTGGCCCTGGGGCCAGGCAGCAGGGAGAGGAGAGAAAGAACCCAGAGGTGGTCACAGTACAGTGCCCACCCATCCAGGCCCAGACCAGCCTGCACCCCAGTTTGTAAAGGCTGCAATCCTCTCCCCTCTGCCCTTGTCTCCTCGGCCTGCAACCTCTGTGGCTTTTGTTCCCCCAAAGTCCCAGAATCACCTGTTCTCCCTCCCTCGCCCACTCAGACACTTCTTTGAAGTAGTGAAATACCTCAAAATCACTCCTACACTACATGACTGGCTGACTCTCAACCTATTTCAAGGTACTCATATCTTCTCATCTAGGGAGGTTTGCTGGTTGGGTGTGATACTGGGGACTGAACCCAGGACCTCTCACTAACTACATTCCCAGGCTTTTTTATTTTCAGACAGGGTCTCACTAAGTTGCCCAGCCTGGGCTTGAGCTTGTGATCCCCCTGTCTCAGCCATCCAGAGTGCTGACATCACAGGCATGTGATACCACATCTGGCTTTTATCTTCTAAACTTTTAAGGCAAATTTCAGCATTTTGTTTTTTTTCCCCAAGTATATCACTCACCTGTTCATCATTGTGATCAAATGTGAGAAAATCAATTTAAAGGAGCATAGATTTACTTTGACTTATGGTTTCCAGTGTCTCAGTCCATGGCAGACCAGCTCCATCCGTGTAGGCCTGTGACAAGACAGACATATCATGGTGGACGGGCGTGGTGAGAGAAAGCTCAACTCATGGTGATTCAGAAACAGAAAGAGAAAGCGTGAGAGAGGAAGGGGTCAGGGGCCAGATACACCCTTCAAAGCGTAGCCCCAGTGATCAAACTTTCCAATTGCCCCATCCTGCCCCCAGCCCACCCCCAGCTCCTAACAGCTCATTCCACTGTGAACTCATCATGGATTGATCCCTTTGTGACCCAGTCTCCTCTCTAGGTCCCCCACCTATGGGCATTAAGGATCAAACCTTCAATATACAAGTCTTTTTATTTATTTTTTTAAATTTTGGTTTTTTGAGACAGGGTCTTGCTTTGTAGTTCAGGTTGGCCTTGAACTACGTTGCTCAGACTGACCTCAAACTTGCAGCAATCCTCCTGCCTCAGCCTCCCAAGAGCTGGAATTATAAAGCACGCACCACCATGCCCAGCCAATTCGCAAGTCTTACAAAAGAAGAACTCTCAGCCCTTATATGGGCAGATGGCTGGGGGCAGGAACACTCGCTGGCCAGCCACTCTATGAGATGTCCTGGCTTTGTGCCCCTTCTGCTCTTCCTTCCACCTCAAGTTTTCTAAAGCTACAAAGTTTTGGGGTCTGGTGTGGGGTCTGTTTTCCCCACAGCACTGAGCCTTTGTGGGATGGGACAGGGCTGTATGGGGAAGCAAGCAAGAGCGTCACATGAAAATCAAAGGCTGAGGTTTTATTTAATATGATACCTTCAGGATTCTGCTTATAGCATCAAATCGAATTTATTGCAAGAGCAATTTCGGCGATCTGCATTGTGGTCATGAAGAGCAGAGACAGAGTCTCTCAACAAGTAGAATATTAATGGCTTTCAGTTTGAGCAGTTTCTGCAGTGCCCGGTTATAGAGGTTCCATAAAGCATGACTCCAGACACTGCCCACCAAAGGGGCTAAAACAGAAAGCTCCAGAAGAGGGACAATGCCCAATCTGGAAATCAGCTCCAAAGTGTTAGTTACACTTGCGTCCCTGGGAAACTGAGTTTTTTAAGACCCTCCACTTTCCACCCAAAAACTCTCCAGAAAGAGATTTTTAAACTATTGTGTGGACTGTATGATAGACATAAATGACTGTTTCCATTGTAAAACACGAACTTGAAAATAAATTCAGCACACATGTTAAATAGCATAAATCCATGAGAGAAAGACATTGTAAGTGACGTGAGGCATTAAATCAAAACGTGATTTTCAGGGCTGGGGAGGTAACACAGTGGTAGAGCCCTTGCCTAGGCAGAAGAGGCCCCAGGCTCCATCCCCGGCACTGCAAGGATAACTAATTAATTAATTAATCAATCAAGTTCAACAAGAAATGAACAAAAACAGCAAAAAGCAAACGCACACTGGAGCCCAGGAAGCCCCTGTGCATGCAGGCCTCTGTGCAACGGGAAGGAGGTGGCACCAGCAGATGCAGGCAGGGACAGGTTTTCAACCCCAGCTCAGGCAGCAGGGAGAGGGCCAGAGAGGCCAAGCTGACGAGCTAAGGAGGAGGGGACGAGCCCCTGTTACAGAGCAAACTAGGTCACTCCAGCACGCGACCTGGCCCAGCGGATATGTTGGACTGAGTCCTGTGGTTAATGCTGACACTGTATGAACTAAGCACCAGGCGCTGGGAGCAAACGTGGAAGGGCCTGGTGTCCGGGGAGCAGGACCCAACTAATGAGAGGGCTGGCATTTCCCCGGCAGATTCCCGGGCCGGCACCATTCTCCCGCGGTTCTAAGGCACTCTCATTTCATCTTCAACCCCAGCCCAGATTCAGTGCCCAGGGTTACCGTGTCTTACAGATCAAGACACAGGGCTCCTAACAGTAAAATGACTCACCCAAATCTGCACAGCTAGGAAACAGGGGGCCTGGCAGGATTCGTACCCATTCCCAAGTAACCACCAAACCTAGGTTCTTGGCCACTCACCCAAGCATGAAGAACAATCCTCAATTGTTCTTTCCTGGCTGAAGGAAAAATTGTTCATGGTTGTTTAAATCAATGTTCTGAGAGGTGAAATATGCATCATCCAGCATTTTTGCAAAAGAGCTTCCAAAAATCAATTTCCAACAGATGTGGGCATGTTCTTCCCCACTGGTGCTGGCCCTGAACATTCTTTGGTAGTCAACTGCAGCTGTACCAGGCTACAACAACATTGGGACCGTCCTTGTTTATTCAGTCCCAGCAAGGAGCTGGCACCTCCAACACGTGGCTGGGTCCTCAGAACGACCCCAGGAGTCTGCCACTTCCACGTCCACCTAGGATGAAGGGGTCTGTCCAGAGGCATGCAGCCATGAGTGGTTGTACTGGACTCATCTTTCTATTCTAGCCCATGGCCTTCCTAACCCAGCTCCAGCAAACATAACATCCTAAAGACTTACCCTCAAGACCTGGTATAAACCAACAGACAGAATCCCTGCCTTTGAGAGCCCTGCTGAAAGTCCTAGGCAAAATATTACAAAGCAAACAATCAATCATGGAACACATAGAATGAATGTGGCACAGAACAAATGTGACCTCTGACATCCATTTGGAGATGTTACCCTTGATCAGGCTGAAGCCTGACTAATCCATATACTGCATAATAAACCTTTTTTAAAAAATCAAGTGAGATATAATTTAAAAAAAAAAAAAAAGCTAGCCTGAAGAAAAAGTGATCTACCCCAAAGAAAGAGTCCTTCCGGGTTAAATACATTAGCATTGAACTGGCCACGTCAGGTCAGAAAAGGAACCTGGCTCCCGTGGGCCACCGACATGCTGTTCCTTCATTAACAGAGAAACCTAGTGGGCTCCCTAGTGATCCCCATGAAGTCTACCATGCTGTGCTGATGGGAGGCCCTAAAATGCTTAAGTGCCACCCTCAGGCAAGGTGACCAATAATGTGATAATTCCCAGCTGGAGCCATGCCTAAGCCCTCCCAGAGGAGAGAGGAAAAGCAGGTGGAGAGAGACTGAAGGGGATTTAAGGAGATTTGTTTGGGGAAAGGAAAGATTAAACAGATTTATGGAGACCCAGCCAAAGAAACACTCAACAAATTAACCCCTGAAATGTTCCCCTGAGAGCACAGATGTCCAATGATCTCCAGGTAGCTGGCAAGCCTAAACCAGGAACTGGGACTTGGGAGCGGATCTTGCCAGCCCTCTGGGCACAAACTCCACCCAAGTGTCTATTCCCTCAACCCCACTGGACTCGTCAGGAAGGACACAAGAGGGGGTTATCTTTCTTCAATCAAGGAACACTTGTGGCTTTTTCTCTCCAAATACAATATATTTACTCTATATTATCTTGCACAGGAGGTTTGGGACACACACGCCTAAGTCAAGTGGGAGAGCTTCAGGCTAACAGTCTACCTGCCACAAAGACCCAGCTCTTCTCTTGATGGCAAAATAGCATTTCACTTCTTCCTTCCCTGAACTCCACTTGCAAGGCAAGAGTCCCTCACCAGGAGGGCAGAGACACCTCCAGGCTGTGAGCCTGCCCCATAAAGCACTTGTGGAACTCAGCACACCTCCCCCAACACGCAGGCAGAGCAGGTGCTAGGAAAATCCCTGGACACACTGAACAAAACCACCCAAAATACCATCCTTGCAACCCCAAATCCTTGGAGAATCTCACACTCCACCTGCCCCTCCATCAAATCCTACTGGCTCTATCTCCAAAATAGATCCAGAATCCAGCCACTTATCATCATCTACACAGCTGCCTTCCTGTCCCGGGGCACCACCATCCGTCACCCGATCACTGTGCTGCCAGATTTCTGCTCTCCATCCCAGCAGCGTTTTCCACACAGCAACACCAAGGAAAAGCCCCAAGTCAGATCAACTGAACATCTCACATCCCTCCAATGCCACTTTTTTCCCCAGGACTGGGGATCAAACTCTGAGATGTTCTCCCACTGAGCTGGATCCCCAGCTCTTTTTCATTCTGAGACAAGGTCTCACTAATTTGCCCAAGCTGCCCAAGCATTCTGCTGGGATTACAAGTGTGCACCACTTACTTTATCTATCTTATTTTCTTGCTCCACACCAGAATGCAGGCCCCAGGAAACCAGGCTTTTTTGCCTATTTGCTCAAGGAGCAGGTGTCCAAGAGATCTTTTTAAATATCTGAGAGCCTGAATTTATATCATGTCACCAGACAAGAAGACAGAAATTCAAAGAGATCACAGCTGAGATACTCTCGGGGAGAAACCCATCCTTATTTTTCTCTTAGTAATGTTCTTTCTAACGCTTCTCACAGATGCTAACAGGCTGAATGATTTCAGAATATTATTAAGCAGCCACCCAAATACTCAGAACACCTCAAGTAGCTTTGCATTCTCTCCCCCTCCTTTCACAAACACACACACACACACACACACACACCCAGAAAAGTTGATCCTGTTTCTTATCATGACTTAGGCAATAGGTGTATGCACTGAGCAATTTCCCATTAAGTAGTAAAAGTACAAGACACGCAGAAAAGGACAGGGCTTGCCCACAGAAATGGCCATTTAGTCTCTTCCTAAAGCAGCACTCAGCAGACATTTGGTTAAAGAAAAAGAGGACTCACTGCCATTGATGCTAGGCGGGACAGGGTTGGTCCTGAGCCGGTTCACCACACTCCTGCACGGTTATAACTCCATCCCTGCAAACCTAAACGAGTTCCACCCAAGGACAGAAGGCACCCCTTCATGACACAATCACACAACCCCTCAGAGGCTGAGCCAGACTCTGGCCGGCCACCCACGGACAGCAGACTTCCAAAGCTTGGTCTGCCTGAACCACCTGTATTCAGACTCTGCAGAGATGGAGATCCGTTTCCTAGGATATGCCACTTCCCATCCTCCAAGCTGGAAAACCATTCTGGGAGTGCCTAGGATGAAGGCCTTCCCTTGAAGGCCTTCCCTTATCACATGCATCTCACAGGCTGCAAACTGCTGGGACACTTCCTGGCCACCGCAGAGCTTTCTCCTCATCCATCCGCTTGCTCGTCCAGGCCGTGCGTGTTAGAGGTGTCCCTCGTAGCTTTAGGAGTCAATAAAAGACACCTAACAGCAGAGAAGGCCTGAACACCCCAGAAAAATGCACCACCAGAATGTTTACCATCCCTAATTTGCTGTTACACAACATTTATTTGCTCTTACTGTGTGCCAAGGATCTGAAAACATGTTGTTGATTAATAAACAGTAATTAAGTCTCACCACCTAATTGGGAGATATGGTTAGGTGCTGGGATTCCCTTTCAAAGGAGGCTGAAGTGAAGCCCCAGGTTGAAACCTTTTTCCCTGAGGCCTGCCTCAGAGACCATCAGACAACCCAGCCCCAAACCACAACCTGGTTCCTCTCCCCTGCGCTGCCCTTTGCTTCCTCCATCTTTTTCCACCTCCCGGGCCATCCTCCCTCACCCTAGGCCTCTGCGCTCCAGTGAGGTCCCTCTGACCACACCGACTTAAGAGGCCTGACCCTAGCTAGCTTCCAACAGTAAGTGTCCTACTCTACGAGGAAGATACTTGGATGGGGCAGCCAAATATCAGATTCCAGAGTCTGGCAATGTAAGTCCTCCCCAGGTTTTACAACGCTTTATTTCAAAAGCGTTTTAACACTCTAAGCTGAACCTCCCTTCTTGCTGGGCTTTCCCGCCTCAGGACCTTAAAGACATATGGTAAAGATGTGACACACAACATGAGTGGAGCCGCAGAGTACTCTGGGAGTGAACACCAAGTATAATTATGGATGCTTTTGATTCATGCTGGACTTCATTACCAACAACAGCAAAGCCTGACTCCCAACCCACACTAAAAAGACAGGAAGTGAGCCCTATGTTAAGACTCAGGCCACGGTTGCTAGATCTGGCCCAGGTGGAACAGACACCCTGAACTTAGAAACACTTCCGGCAAGTCCAGGGGACAAAATGATGCTGATAATCCAAAAGCTCTGAAATTCTTATATATTTAGAGAAGAGATTACCCCATAATTATGTTCTATTTACATCAGTATTAAAATTAGCTTTCCAAATATTAAAATTAAGCCCTTTATATTTTTTTTTCCAAATCTGGGGATTGAACCCAGGGCCTCATGTGTGCTAGGCAAGAGTTCTGCCACTGAATTCTACATCCCAAGCCCAATTCAAATTCTTACTAATCACCTGCCATTACAAAGGGGCTCAACTCCATATGGATAATCAAAGGATGTTCTGCCTGGCGTTTCACACCAGCTCCACCACTTAGCAATGGTCAGCAGGTCACATAGTTTCTCTGTTGCCTTAGTTTTCTCATCTAACAATTAGGGATCACAGTAAATACCTATATCATAAGGTTATCATGATCTTTAAATGAGTTAATACACATAAGGCATGTAGAATAAACGCTGGTACACACGGAAAGCTGTTACTATGATCACCATGCAATTATATGGAGGGGTAAAAAACAACCTGGAGGCCCCTGCCAGCACTATGGTGGAAAGTATCCTTGCAAAGAATAATTTCCAGGGCAGAAGGCAACACTCTAGGACCCTCGGAGAGACTGGTACCCAGAGCTCACTGCAACAGGACTAAAATCCAAGAAGCTGTGAAGTCTGAAGGCAATTCCCCACCCTCCCCAGAAGAGGAAGCCACTGCAGTGACCCAAACAGCAGGAGCCACAATGGAGCCCCAGCTGCCCAGCTACTGCAGAAGTGCAGCCGGGTGTCCAGAAGTCTTCCAGGAAGCAGGAGTCAGTCAGAGTATACTGCATCGACCTGCCAAGATGCTGCAGGCAAAGGGCCCCAGCAGGGAAAAGCCACGAAGAGGGACACATTCTCATAAGATGGAGCTCCCCTTATTTTCATGTTACTTCAGTGTCTCGGGTCCCCAGTATCTTACAACCCCAAAACTTAATAAACCCCAATGACAGGTTTCAAAAGTTTTGACCAAAACGAACCCTCAACTCAGAAACCTTCTTTATGGGGAGGTGGGGGAGCTAAGTGTTTTCTAATTTCATTTCAACAGTAATTAGCAAGTCAGTACCCAGAGACGCCCTCCTGGGATCCCAGGAGCCAAGGCTGGGAGACCCCTGTCCAGTCCTGGGCAGGCTGCTGGCCTTCCCAGGAATCAGAAGCCGGCTGGGAGCACCACCTTCACACCTTCTCTCCCGGGAGACCCACTGCAGATGCGGGGGTGGGGTGAGGGGAATGACTAACCGCACTGAGCACAGGCAAACTGAGCGTCTGGATAAGCAAGGCAATTAGGGAAACAATACAGGAAAAAGGGGGCAAATGAAGCGCCATCCGCACACACGCTGACTTGTCCATGAACACCTCCTTCTTCCTGGTCTAACCAACAGCTCCCTGACCCCCTCCACAATGTTCATTTCACGCTGATAGACACAGAAGATACCGATCATGGGGGAGGTGGAAAACTTCAACTTCTGATTCATTCAGCAGTGCTGAGTTCCCTTTCACTATCAGCCCCTCTACCTTTCTGAGACACCCCAAAACAAAACAAAACAAAACAAAACAAAACCCAACTCCGGGGCAGGAAGGAGCAGCACATGCTTGGCGCACTGAGTCCACCCCTGACAGTTTCTGCTTTCTGAAGATGCAGCCGGTCAGTCTGGGGTGTCACACAGCCCAGGAGAGAACGGCCGGTACGGCAAGCCCCTCAGACCCTCTCGTGGGACGTGAACCCCTGAGAAATGCGAACACACGCCGATGAGCCTCTGCCCACATGCGCCCCCGAGCCCTGCGAAATTCTTCCCTCCAGTCCACAATCGCGCGGCCCCCCAAAGTCTCGGCGACACCTAGGACGTGCAGATGACAATTTCATAGGAATATCCGATTTAAGGGCAGAAACCCGAATGACTGAAAGGCTGAATTTTCCCATGAGCACGTCTCTGGTACACCCAACGCGCCCAGGCGCGCGGCGAGTAAACGCACACAGTAAACGGCGATCTCCACCATGCTCGGCCCACAGTCACGCGTGGGGAGAAAGCGCTGCGAGGGCGGCGGTGGCGGGGGAAGTGGGAAGCGGCCCGCCCGCGTGGGCTGCTCGCTGACAGCCCAGCGCTCCCCTCCCCCTCTAGCAGTAGGGCCACCGGGAAGGGGGGCGCAGACCCACGCGGGGGGCGCGCGGGGGGCTCTGCGGAGCGGAAAACGGGACAATGAGGACGCGCGCGCGCGGCGAAGAGCTGGTTCCTGACGCGGTGGCAGTGGACCGAGGTGCAGCCTGTGCCGCCGCCGCCGCGCGACCTCCGCCCCCCCTGGCGCCCACTTACGTCCCGAGGGTCTCCTTGAACTCAAAGATCTTCTTGATGTCTTCGGCTTGCTTTTTCCAGCTGCTCTCGCCGTTCTCGCGGGCCATGGCAGACGGGCGTAGGCGGAGGGCGGCGGGGGCGCGCTGGGGAGGGGGCGCCGGGGCGGCGGGGGGGCGCGGGGTGCGGGGCGCGCGCAGGGGTGCGGGGCGCGGACGCGGGGCGCCGCACCGCTTCCTCTTCTGCAGTTTCCTCTTTCGCTCTCGCCGCCGCCGCCGCCGCCGCGGTGCCTCCCTGGCTCTTATTTCTGCCGGGCTCAGGCACAGACTTCCTGCCGCCGCCGCCGCCGCTCGCCGGCTCCTGCGCCGCCAGCCGCACTTTCTGCTACTTTCTTGCCGCCTCCTGCGCCCTCCCCGCGCCCGCCCCTCCCGCGGGCTCCCCGCCCCCCCGCGCGCCCCGACCGCCTCCCGCCTCCGCCTCCGCCTCCCGCGGCCGCCTTCGGGGATGCCCTGCGCCCCTCCTGGGAGCCCACGCGGCAGGGGGCGCAGGCCCGGCACGGTCACGCCTCGCGGCGGCCGCGCGCCTCGGAGCCCGGCGAGGGCAGGTGCGGGGGACCCGGGCAGGTGCCGGGCGCCGGGCCGGAGGAGCGTGGCCCTGGGGAGCTAAGCACGAAGTGCGGGCGGCCCCGGCTTCCCTTCCTCGGGCGGGAGGGGGCGCCTCGGCCTGGCGCTCAGAAGCGCGGCGCGGGGCGGGGGCGCGCGGCTGCCGGATGCGGGGTGCTTAGGGCGGGGCGCATTCCTAGTCTGGGGACCCGGGCAGGGCTGGCTGGGGCCGGTTGTTATGGCGACGAGTGGCGGCAGGGACGGGTCGGTGGGCGTGGACTCGGGTCTCAGACCCCCGCCCGCGCCAGCGCGCCGGAGCCCGGGAGCCCCCTTCCGACGCGGCAGCTGGAGCTAATTCGCATTGCACCAAAATGGGCCTCACGTCAGTTTCGGGACCGCGGGGAAGACAGCCGAGGAGCCCTGAGACCGGGCACGCGCAGGACACGCTAGCCGTTGCCGGCGTGTCCCACAGGGACCTGACCCCCCGGGGCGCCCGGGCGCGGTGGATGCGGGACGGCGGGGCTGCCCCGCTCCGGCTCACGCGGGCTGCTCCGGGCTGCTCCTCCCACCTCTGCGCGCTCTGCGGCCCGGGCCCAGACTCGGGAAAGTCGGTGGCAGCCCCACATGCCCTGTGGAGGAGGGTTGCCTCCCCTTAACGCCCCCGCAGCTGGCTTCGTGGGGTACCTGGGGCAGAACACCTGCAGGCTGGCGAAAACCCAGAGAATTCGCCCATCTCCAGGGAGAACCGTGGCCTCCCGACCCACACCCTCCGGGGTCCACCTGTCAGAGGACACCCACGTGTTGGTCCCCTGGTCCCCAACTGGCAATGACTGCCTCTTGATTGGAAAATTTTAGTTTCTCTTTGTATCAAGACTCCCTTTCCCTTAGGGCTTAGGCGCTGAGTTGAGTAAACAGCCTTGTCTTTTGATTGGGGACACCTGTCCCATTTTCCCATGCCTGTTCCAGTTTCACTGTAAAAGAAAAAAGAAAAAAAAATCTGCTTTCTGAAAAGGAAAACTTCACTCAGCAACTCTGCCTGGCTCTGGCCGGCCAGCTGGTCTCCCCCGCCTCGCTGACCCCCAAGGACAAAGGACAGCCTGCCTGACTTCCCATCCCTGCCACTTCCGCACTGTTTCCCATCTTTTGGAGACTGTCGGTCCGTGGCTCTGGCATCTGAGAAAATCAGATGGTGGGGTAGAGTTGTGTACCACCTTAGGGGTGGAACGCGTCCCGAGGATGCAGGGTAAGATAACAGAATTTCAGCCGGCTCGCAGATGCCCGGATGGTACCGCTGACTACACACAGACACTCATGGTGTAGAGAGAGGAAGTTACATAGCCCTGGTTCCCAGGGCCATAACAAAATAATGAACAAAACATTAGGCATAAGCGAAAATGATGCAATCAAGAGACATGGTCAACAAATAATTCGCGCACACTTTTATAATCATTTGTATAAGTAGGAGGACATCCTAAAATAATGATAAACAGTTCAGTCTAGTAAATATGTAAGTCACCTTAGCATCATTATCAAGTATTATGTACTATGCATAATTGTATGTGCAATACCTTTGAAAGGCAGCATTGTAGGTGTGTTTACACCACCATCCACACAAACACATGAGTCATAGATTGTGAGGTGAGGTTTTGACACTCAGAAGGTCACTAGGCTGTGGGTATTTTTCAACTACAGCATCATCTCATTGACCCCCATCACACTGTTATTATGCCTGCATGACCATACTTGCTGTTAGAAACACAAACTGCACCCACAATGTCTGTTTCCAAGACAAACAGTGTGGACCACTGAAGAACCTGCCTCTGAGTGGGGCGTGTCACCATGCCCTATACTGACAGCATCCCGTGCTGAGCACCGTGCAGCAGTAATAAAGGGACCTGCAGGGGAAGCCAGAGCATACATAGGTCAGCTAAAATCCCAACTGATGCCCTCCCGTGCTCCTGGGTCGGCATCATCTTGTCTTTTCTTTCTCTGTTGGAGCCATTAAAGCTGAATACTCGTGCAGGGCTGTGGCAAGGCCAAGGCATGGCTGAACTGAGAACAAGGAGACGCCTCAGGAAGCAAGACAGGTCACAGCTGAGGACACCTGGGTCCAACCCCGATTAACAGGATGGAGACGGTGGCGGCAGGCATTTCGCTCCTGTATCAGGATTCACCCGGAGACTGTTTCCTAGGATAGCTGTCCTTAATTAGCATTGTCTGTTGTTTGGAGGGGTCCCTGCAAGGTCCTGCTCAGGTTCCCTGCATTTTCCACTCTAACCCCTTCCTTTATTGAATATTAAATAAATACAGGCCTCCCAGAGACATTCCCTGTCTTAGCCCTGAGAGTCTCAAACTCTGCACTGGGTTTTGATCCTTTGGAGCCCTGAAATCATATCAGTTGTCTTATTTGTTTAAGCCTTTGCTGTACACTCTTTTGGGAGATTGGGGATCTAGGCCTGGTCCCTGATATTTCTCCTTCATTTGCTCCCACTCTGTTCCCTCCTCTTCCTTTCCATTTTATCGTCAGTCACTCTCTTGCCTAAGGGACAGGCCTCAGTCCTCATGAGAGCAACTCTCAGCCTTGGCTCATGCACACAGAGCTAACGTGCTGATTCATAGTCCTTCTTTCTCTCCACTCTCCCCTGTTCCCTTCTGTTATCAGAAAGAGATATTTTTATCAGGGCAGAAAGTTGAAGGGACTAGGGGTGACATTTGACACCCCTTTGTAGCACAACTTTTCCTGCCAGCCTGTGGGCACCATTAGGAACAAGTCAGTGTTCTCGCCGCTGTATTCCTAGTATATGGCGAAGTAATTTACTCATGGTGACCATTCTGTAATGGTATGTTGGGACAGATAAAGAAATGAAACAGAGGTCAGGTGTGAGAGCACACACCTATAATCCCAGCAACTTGGCAGGCTGAGGCAGGAGGATGGTAAAAGTTCAGGGCCAGCCTGGGCAATTCAGTGAGACTCTGTCTCAAGGTTTACAAAGCACTGCTGTATAGTTTGCATAGTACCGTATGTGGGAAGCCCTAGTTTCAGTCCCCAGTACCACAGAAAGAATGGAGGCAGGAAATTATTACCACTGTTAGATACTTTCATTACTGGTGAGAATGCTGTAGAGAGCTTGCTTTCTTTTACAAAGTCTGTAACGATATTTATTCAACATTACCAAGCTATTCTCTGCTGCACTAGGAAAAAAAAACTTAATGGGGATTTGGAGGTATCAGGCTGAGAAAAATGGATCCCAGGACCCAAAAAAGATGGAAATGCCAAAGACAAATTCACTTTGCCTGTTTTTTGGTTATTTTTCCCTTACCAGTGCCCCATGTAAAATAGAAGTTCTTGGTCAGGTCTGGTGGTACTTCCTGTAATCCCAGCACTTAGGAGGCCAAGTCTGAGGCCAAGTTGGGCTACATCATAGTTCAAGGTCAACCTGGACAACACAGTGAGACCCTGTTTCAATAAATAAATGAATAAATAAATGTTCTTGTTTGGAAATTGCAATAAGAAAATAAAACACACACACACACACATTCCCTAAGAATGGTTAAACCTTTGTCCTGTGAGCTTCCCCATTCTGTGTGGAGGACCTCTGCTTGGGTAACTGACTGTTACCCCAACTTACTGTGAGATAAACTGAGCATGTGATACCTTCCTCTCTCTTCCTATTCTACCCTTAACTCCATTGCCAATAAACTATTACCTGCCTATCAAAAGTTGTCTATTCCTTGGCAATTCTACCCCAGAAATCACTTCCAGATATGATGTACTAAGGCTTAGGCTTTGCTGTAGGTTAAGTGTTACGGTCCCCTAAAGATCCCATGAAAGCACTGTACTCTTGAAAAGTACTTAAATCTTTAAGAGACGGGGCCTACATTAGAAAAATGCAAATTAAAACAATACTGAGAAAGAATGGGTATTTTCAAGAAATCAAACAATAAGAAATGCTGGCAAGGTTGCAGGAGGGAATTGTCAGTAGGAATGTAAACTGGTACAACCACTCTGGAAATCAGTACAGATTTCTTAAAAGACTAAAACTAGCGATTTCTGCTGACCCAGATACCCCGCTTCTAGGTATCTTCATGAATGGGTTAAAGACATCATTTTACAGTGATACGTGAAAATTCTTGTTTATAGCAACACAACTCGTAATTTGTAAATCTCAGAAGCAGCTTAAATGTCCATCAATAGATGAATGAATAAAGAAAATGTGATAATTATACACAATGGGGTCCTATTCTACCATGAAGGATTAATTTACATAATTTTTAGGAACATAGATGCACCTTGAAACCCTTATGTTAAGTGAAATACATCAGACACACAAACTTAACTACCACATGGTTTCTTTTATATGAGAAACCCAAAATATAAGTATAACTGTAATTAAAGACAGTAAATGGCAAACAGGGAAACAGATCTTACGCACACTGGCAGGGTCCCAAGAGATGGAGGGATGGGAAAGAATTAGGGTGTGTTATGTGCATGTACCAACTCCCCATGGTGAATGGCATTGTCATGCACTACAAATATGCATTCATAAAAATAAAAACCTTTTTAAAAAGCGGTGGAGGCTCCAGAGAAGAAGTTAAGACATTAGTGTTGTCCCTCAAAAGGGCCCAGGGTGCATAGGTTCTTTCTTCTTCCTTTTTTCACTAGCTACTCATGAGACAAGCACTTTGACTTTGCCATATGCTTCTGTCACGATGTGCAGGGACGATCCATCATAGACCCAGACCTCCAAATCTATGAACCAAAATCAGCCTTACCTCTTTGTAAGTTGATTATCTCAGGTGTTTGTATTTTGGGCTTCTTTTTTGGCAGGGGTGGGGAGGGTATTGGGGATTGAACCCAGGGTTATTACTGAGCCATACCATCAACTCCTCAAGTTGTCATTTGTTTTTAAGAAAGGGTCTCACTACATTGCCCAAGTTGAGATCCAACTTGAAACCTGTCACCTTGGCCTCCAGGGTGCTGGGATTACAGGCCTGTGCCATCAGGTGTTTATTACAGTAACAGAATTCTGACTAACAGAGGTTCAAAGTCTTTCTAATTCGTTAAAGCCCTTAAACCTCTGTAAAGAGTTCAAAGAGGCGCTTTAATAACCTGTCATCCAAGAGCTATGAGTTTTACATCCATCAAACTCTTCTCTGGCAAACCAGTCCTTCCTGTATGGCCCATGTGCAGTGTGGCGCAGATGGTGTGGAGGAAATGAATGCCTCTAGCAGACACACAAACTAAAATGAAATCTTTCTAAATTGTCTCTCTTTAGAGTATCACACCTAAAGTGGTTAAGTCAGGAAGGCAAGCGGGGGTGATAGAAAGAACTGGAGATCCAGAAAGTAGGCCCAAGCCCCAGGTGTGCCACTTGGTTTGTGTCTAAGACACTGAACCTGCCCAAATGTGTAAATGACAGTTTGTAGAAGGGAGAATGATAGGTAAACTAGACGATTTTTAGAATTCCTAAATCAGTAGCTTTTCATATGATGAAAACCATATATCCTTACTTTGTCTCTAAAAATATAAGCATTCTGTAGCCTACAACTGTATTAATCAAAATATTTTATTAGGTAAAATACAAATACACATGCACGATTATACCCTATGGGGGAAAAAACTGCTTAAATTTCAACAAGGAGAACTGCAAGGAAAAACATTGCCTTCTGCTGGGCTTTGTCCTAACCATTAAATGGATTGTCCAACAGTACTTTAGGTGAGAGCCCCTTCTCATAAATGGTGAAAGAAAAAATGATTGGCGTCTTAGACAGGGCACTGAGTTCTCAGAAATAGATAATTAGGAGGAAGCTACTGGAGCTTGTTTCCTGTACACTGATGGAGTTGTGGGTGGGGCCCACTAGACTGACACCCAGGAAAAGCACACCGAAATGGCACATCACACAACTCTACCGCCTGTTCAAACAGCAACCTGTCCTTGAGGCAACATGGAAAAGAGGCTTTCAGGATGGTAGTTTCATCTCTCTACTGGAAGAGGCAGAGACTACAGGAAACTTCAGTCAAGAAATGTGGGTCATAAAGAAGTGAAGTGGATCCTTTGTTTGGACTGGTTTTATTCTATTTTGTTTTGTTTGACTGTGTCGTGTGTGAAGGTATGAGCAACTATTGCGAAGAAAACCAGAGACATTATGGCAGCCACCATAGATCTCCTGTTTTTTTGTTTTGAAGTCCTGTATTGCTTGCATTGTTCTGATATGATCTGCTTTGTTCTGTTTTGTTGTGTTTTATTCTCTTTAAAAGAAAAAAAAAAGGAAGTGTGATCCAAGAAGTCCATCTAGCCTACAATTACATCAATCTCTTTGCAAATAACTGTTTATAAAGAAATATGTCTCACTGAAAGATGATAAAAAAATCAAGGTTGGCCAGCGACAAAGCCTTTATAAAACTCCTCCAATTAAAAACTAAATAAATAAAAAGCAAAGCATGATGGTACACTCCCAAGTGGTGGTAATTCCAGCACTCAGGAGGTTGAGGCAGGAGTACTGCAACAAGTTTGAGGCCAATCTTAATAACATGTTTGAGTTCAAGGCCAGCCTTAGACCACATAGCAATTGCCTTTCTCACAAGAAACAAAATGCTAAAGGAACATAGCTCAGTGGTAGAGCATTGGCCTAGCATGCACAAGGCCCTGGAACCAATCACCAGCACCACAAAGAAAGGAAAAGGAAGGAAGGAAAAAAAGAATGGAGGAAAGGAAGGACGAGGGAGAGAGGATAACCAGTATCAAGACATGGCTCCAGAAAACAAATTTACCTCCAGAGAAATTATCCTTCAATTTTCTCAGGAAAAAAAACTCAAATACATATATTGGAAAAAAGATATCAGAATATTGTAGATTTTTCTCTAGCCAGCCATTGCTGTGAAAAAAAAAAAAAAAGTACCTGTAGTCACCAAGGAAAGCTATAGCTGAAGCTCAGAAGTAGAGCGCTTGCCTAGCAGGCAGGAGGCCCTGGGTTCAATCATCAGCACCACACACACCCACAGGAAGACTCATGATATAAGACTTTCACAGTAATAGCTATTCCCCTTCCACAGTGGAGGAGACAAGACTTGGAAATGTTAATCACTGGTCACATAGCCCAAGCCAGTGAAATGGAAGCAACTTCAGAGAATCCTGTCAACTATTACACCGTATCGCCACCATTGAGTGTCAGTCAAATAAACAGCATCAGGGAAATACAGGAAGTATTATCAGACGGCGGAAAAATGGACATTGAACAGACAAACACAATGGCTGCCCACCATAATGTAAAAATATTTGTTTAGAAAAGTGAAGAGAGCTGTATCTCAGTGGTAGAGCACTCGCCTAGCAGGCAGGAGGCCCTGGGTTTCATTCCCAGCACTGCCAATAAATAAATAAATAAATAAGATCTATAATTGTTCAGAACCAAAATAATAGGACCAAATGACTACTAATCTCCACCAAGATGTACACTTTTTTTGGTTACCCGAGCTATTTTTTTACTTTCATTTTTTTTCAAACCTCCAGGGATTTCTAAGTGAACACCAGTGCTGCCCCTGTGAGTACTTACATAGAGGACTTAGCCTCTATCTGTCTGTCTTAGACCTGAAAAAAGTACAGAGCTGCCTGACTTTCTCTCAGATGAGCATTTTACTTCTTCTGCTCCTGACACTGAAACACAATCTTGTCAGTTCATATTAGAATTCAGAGTCTATTCTTAACAATTCAATGAGGTGCATTTGACAATATGCACAGATGCATTTGTGAAATTAAGGACACAGTAACAATAAATATGCTACTTCTTATATGGGGAACTAAACCCAAACAAAAATGGAATCTCCCCTGATTCTCTACCCTGAGCTGAATTTTATTTTATCTGCAACAGACAGTGAAACAGAATCTTGGAACTTAATAGTATATAAACAGCCAAAAGAGGTGCAATTGATAACGTGCATAAATGCATTTATAAAAGCTCAAGGCATTACATCAACAAATATGCTTTCTCTTATACGTAGAGCCAGAACTTCATATAAACAACCACAATGATATCAAAAAAATTATCCTCGAAAGTTTTCTCCAAAATCCCATCTTTTTCCTCTCTTTCTTGTCTTCTCTTCAAGTATTTGAACTATAGACAAATAATGCTGAAGCAAGGAAAGAAATAAATCTGAACAGATATCTTCCAGGAGTGGCCAATTACCAGGGCCAGTGTATCTGGGGACTTCCGGACTCTGAGTTCTAACATGGATGTGCCAACCTTGATTACGTCCTTCAACTTTTTTGAGTGCTTTCATTGCTCTGTGAGACATTTGTTGAGCTTCTGTTTTGAAATAGACACTGGACATAGAAAAATGAATGGGTTGTTTTCAAGATTTAGCTATTACAAATTGTGCTGCTATAAACATGGGTCCATATATATTGCAACCCAAATACCCATCAGTGATAAAAACAACGTGGTTTTTTTAATATAGAGAAGTATTACTCAGCCATAAAGAAGAATAAACTAAAAACTTTTACAGGTAAATGTATGCAACTCAAGACCATATTCCTACGTAAAATAAATCAGACCCATGTATGTAAACATTGCACAGTCTCTATAGCATGTGGAGTTGAACAAGTAAATAAGATCCAAAATGTATAAATGTAGTGATTTGGGAAGAAACTGTTCAAAAGACAAGAGAAACATGATGAGGGAAAGGGGAAAGGAAGAAAGGGAAAAGGCAATATATACATATATGTGAATATACACACACAATAGTTATACAGATAGTTCTCTCAGCTCATTGAAAAGTAAGGTTTGTGCTAATATTTTTGGACAATATTTCATGCCTATATCTTGTACCCTGAGTAACTACTTTGAAGATAGCAATATGCAATGTATTAATGGTTGCTACTCTTCTATTGTTTTGAAATTATTTTCTTTTTCTCTTTAAAATAAAAAAAGAAAGAAAAATGAATGAAGCACAGTTCCTGCCTTCTGGAGGTTCAAAACCTGAAAGAGGAAGACAGACTTGTAAGCAGCAAACATAACGTGATCTAGGCCGTATGGGAGGTTTGCATAGGGGAAAGTGGAAACACAGCTTAGAGAGGGTCAGTTTCCTCCAAGTGTCAGCAGAGGCCCCTCAGAAAAGATGACCCATGAAGTGCTCTGGAAGGCTTATTTCAGTCGGAACTCACCAAGAGAAGGCTGTGAAGTTTAAGCTGAAAGGGAAGCTTGTGCAAAGATAAAAAATAGAAAAAAAGAATGGTACAATGGTTGTAGCTGTGGTTCCAGTCCCCAAATCTATTAGTGGCTTAGAATATCAAAATTTCTCACATTCCCCACAAAATAGGTTGAGGACCTGCTGGTAGAGTAGCCGCCAACCTTAAACTTTGCTGGTTGTTGGAGCAGAGAAAACTCAGTCTTGCCCCAACAATTAATTGTTCTCTCCCAGAAGTGACAGGTAACACTTCTGTACACAAGACACTGGCTGGAGCTAGTGTCTCTGTTCCACCCACCCGCAAAGGAACCAGAGTGCATTGCTATCTTGCACCCAGGAGGTGGAGAGCCAGAAATACTGCAGATGCCAGGCATTTGCTAAGATACTCCCTTAATCTTCCCCTATACTGTAGCCACAGGTGCTCAAATCCTTTATATAAAATAACATACTATTTGCACACAACCTATGTGTGTTTTCCTGTACACTTTAAATCATCCCTTAATTACTTATAATACCTAGTTTGATGTAACTGGTCATTTAGGGAATAATAACAAGAAAAAGAAGTCCATAAATGTTCTATATAGATACAATTTTTAAAAATGTTTCATCCTGCCGTTGGTGGGATCTGCAGATGTTGGCTGCATGGACAGGAAGCTAACTATATTTGGCACACAGCACCGATGCCTGCCCATAAAGCTGCCACCTAGGACAGTGTTCAGCAGAAGTGTGTGTGCACAAGAATACAAGATAGCAGCAGAGGATGCTGGAGACACCTCGAAGGATCTGTCTGTGGAAAGCCATGTGTCCAAGAAGTAAAACATTTTGGTGTTTCAATGAATGTGACAATTGGATGGAAAACACAGCAACATCCCAGCCCACATGCAGTGGTGGTTCTGTCACCCATAGGGACCAGATGAGCCTGTCATTACTCTCCTCATCCCACAGTCTTAGCCTCAGTAGCACTCTGGACACCTTTGAAGGATTCAGACCTTCAGAGAAGAAGTCACAGAGTTGCTACTTTCAGAGAAGTAGTCGATTTCAGTTTCTGATTATTAAGGGATCTCAAGGTCCAGAGTAAGTCCCAAGGGTCGGTCAAAGATCATCCTGTTAGCCAGGACTGCAAACTGTGATCTACAACTGAGCCATCCCTGCAGGCACAGGTGGCTCTGAAACAGACAAGCTCTATTCATGAAGCTCAATTCCAACTCCATAGAGCTGTGCCCTGGAATTCTGTCACTGGTGAGCAGGTTGGTACACTGAGCATAAGGGACTTCATGAGGAGTCTGATGCCAGAAACAGACGACAAGTAATTTGCTCTGTCTAAGTTGATCTGATGAGAGCTGTTTGTCTGTGCATCCCCTCCACCTCCCCCCTCCTTTTTTTTCTGGCTTAGGGCTAGAGTGAACTTAGGTGACAGGTATCTTATTATGTCCCAGTATTGGTGTCCTAAATGCTGAGTACAAACCAGAGCAATGTACTAACCAGAATGAAATAACCAAGAGCTGACCTAACATCTAACACACTCCCTGACTTGAGGCATTTTTCCATCCTTTCTTCTAGTGGGGGTAACACACAAGGACGGGTGAAGTGCATATAGGAAGCACTTTAGACCTCTCACAAGAAAGACAGAGAATAAACATAAAGTATTAATAGTCTGCAACTTTTTTAAAATAGCTGTCACATCTGGCTCTTTGCTTTCTGCCTGGATTTTAAAATGGATGGTTTTATGAGAGCTCCCAGGGCCAAAGCCCCGCCTACAGCCAAGTGGGTTTCAAAAGAAAAAAAAAAAGTCCTACTAAATCACATCCACCCACAAGCCTTCCACCAGATTGGTGCATTTTGTGTTAGATGTAAATAATCTCAGAATGTTTCCAGATCATTTTTTCTAGCAGGGGTTTTCTAACAGTAGAAAACCTATCAATCAGCAAGACCGTGCCAACGAAATTTCTCCTTGTAGTCATTAATTCTTTTAAACCAAATCTCAATTATTTTAAACCAAAACTTTTAAAATCAATCACTGGAAGCATGGTTTTCTATTCTAATCATAGATCTATGTGTGAAGACCAATATTTGTATAAAGGCAAGTGATGTGTAGCTTTTTAATTAATAGATAGTTAAGTTCTGGGGATTAAACCCAGGGCCTCATATATGCTAGCTTTGTAATAAATGAGGAGGAAGAGGAGGACAAGGAGGATGACTAGAAGGAGAAAGAGAAGAAGAAGAAGAAGAGGAAGAAGATGATACTGTCCTTCTTGTTGACAAAGGACCATGACTGAGTTGTGATTCTTCTACTTCTCCAAATGTTTCTAAAGACAGAGGGAAGGTGAGGAGAAATTATCCACCCAGCATAGCTAAGTGTTTCTTAGCATTCCTGCTCCAATTGCTTCTCCTAGGGCTCCCCAGCTGAGGCATCTGTGGAATTCACACCTCAGATGCACACAAACCAGGATACTGGCTACATCCTTGATGGTGTGAGCAGCTCTCCTTCACTGTGGGAGACCTAAACCCGGCCTCCATTCTGAGATAATAAGCCATCCTCACATTTCCGAGTTAAGCACTAGGGTTAAACTTCTGTTTAGAGATAAATTCCTATTTCTCTGCCTTCCCTGGCTGTCCCCGCCCCCAAAATCACAAGGTATGGGACCTCCCACCGTTGCTTGGTAACTTGCTGACGTCAAGGGCTCTGGCTTCCCGCGCTTCTGAATCCTATATATTTGCTACGTTTCCCCTTAATAAACAAGACTTGATCAGAGCACTGTCTTGTCTCCATTTCTCATGTCTCTTGTCCCTTTTTCATCCCCACTCCCCCTCTAGAGCCTTCCTTAACTTACCCTCGGGTCGGGACACCTAACGCATTTAGGGCCTACAGCAGCACCTTTAGGATGCTGTCTAAATTACTAGTCTAGAAGAGAGCCTTTCTCCTAATGAAATGTACACAGGAACTAACAGCGATGAGGAACTTGGGCCCGAATACTCTGAAGCCCCTTAGCTTTCCCAGCCCTCCCCAGAGAGCCCAGCCTTCCAAATCTCAAACATCTCCCCAGTGCCCTGAAGGTTAATGATACAGCTTCCCGCTGAACCCGCCAGAACAACACTGGAAGTGGGTTTATTTTTACCCCAGGCCTTGTCATCTATCATTGCGAAAAAAGTAAGAGACAGGCTTTGGCTGAATATCCTGTAGAATAGAATATTCAAGATCTCCATGCAGAATTTGGCCCTCTGTCTGCTGCATTTATCTTATTTGGAGTGGCTTCTTTCTCCTTGCCAAAGTTCTTCATTAACAGGATATTCGTATTCAACACAAGATCCCTCTCTTGGTCTGGGATCGCAGGGATCCTGGATGATGTCATAATGCAGCACTGTGACATCATAGTTTCTTTCACGGAAATAAATCATAGTCGCTTGCATGACATGGTACATGTAACCAAGCAGAGGCCAGGTTGAGTCACATATTTTAATATTTCCTACAGATTTTCTCAGTAGACAGACTCACCAGAAAAACTTGTTTTATTGAAAGGCACTCCCTCTGGTTTCTTTTCCTTGGCTGCCAAGATTATATTGTATTCCAATTTGATGCCTCCTGGAACTCAGACTCAGAATGGAAAGCACTGGGTCTCTCCATTACTTTCTATACCATGTCCAAACTACTCTTGCTTTGCAAAGTCCTCTGCTCATGGAACTGTAATATATCTTCTTTCTCCTCATCCTTTCTGCTTAAATGTGGTTGGACATTCTCAAAGCAAGCCCAGAAAGCCTTCTTGTTGGTTTTTTTGCCCACACAGCCTGGCTCCAACCCAGACCCCATAACCTTCAACTTCCATGTTTAATTTCAAGCCCCCTCCTATTCTCTGTTGATTTTTGTTTTAAAGCACCAAGCTATTACCTGCTCTTTTGAAACCCAGCAAATACATCTTCCAGGATGGCTTCTGACAGATGAGGAAACTGAGGCATTAGACCCTTCCCAGGGTGACACAACTGGCCAGAAAGGAACAGAGCCTACCACACAATCCGTTCTGAGAGCAAAGCCCACACTGCTGTGCGCTGAGGATCCCAACAGAACAGACAGCCATGGAATGATGGATTCACTTTTCCCTCCCTGCCTGATCACTTGAGCTGGACTGGGATTTATAGCATTTACCTTCTTGGTTTTCAGGCCTGCAGACCTGGACTTGAATTATACCTGATTCCTAGGTATCCAGCTCAAAATCAGCAGATGATAGACCCTCTCAGCCTCTATAAGCATATGAGCCAGTTCCTCATAATAATCTGTCTCCCTCTGTCTGTCTGTCTGTCTGTCTGTCTGTCTGTCTGTCTGTCTGCCTGCCTGTCTTATACTGTTGGCTTTATTTCAGTGAAGAACCCTGACTTATGGGGAGGTGAGGGCTTTGGATGGAAACCCAGGGTAATTATTTACAATGCACATATTACAAATCTCATCCAGAGATCCTGTTACCAAAACTAGGCTTCTCACATGAATACTGTTATTGTGTAAATCAGTCCTAAAGCTGAAGTCAGTATCAAAACACCCTGGAAAGCATCCGGTCCTGCGTGGGTCCCATCTAGGGCTAAGAAAGTTTCTGCCCGCCAGAGGTTCGGCTCTGGGATCTTCGCTCACCAGGCAGCTGTGAAGCCTGGTGCATCTGCTGTCTGAGTCCCACTGAGAACTAGGAGGGGAGCCAGAGGGGCATTTCCATCCCCCGTGCAAACCTTCACACGCACATCTCAACTGTGCTACTCACGCCATCCCTGAAGCGCTTTAAGTCACCAAGCAGTAGAAGCCAAGGCACAAAGTGTGTGTTTTGGTTTCAGGCCACAGGCCACACCAGCCTTTACAACCCCTCGTTACACACACAGAACTCCTGCGTTGCTCCCTGATCTCTGAATCTGCTTCAGGATGTCACCTGCATGTCCAAGCACAAAACTCCTATTTCTTTACAGTGACAGCACATCGCACAGGAAGTAAACAATGGCAGTGTTAGGGTTCCCTCCCCAGCCCTCTGACTGCTCCTTGCTGAAAGTCAGTGAGGGTTTTCCTCTGGCGGCTGACTGACTCAGATCTGTCCTCTCCCCATGGTTGCCTCGAGGAGGCTGCAGACCCAGGTTTTCTGGTTGCAAAATAAATTGGCAGAAATCTGAAGTGATGCCAATACCGCCCTCCTGCCCGCAGGCAGCTGGGTCCCAGTGGGAGGTCTCTTAGCAACCAGGCTCAAATCAAATATTTGGGCATCTGGACACATTCGGATCTGAATGAGATCATGAACAAAAACTTCTCTTTCTCTCCATCCTGCTACCAAGGGTTATGAAAAGATGCTGTGCCCCTCCCTGAGCCACCTGCCTCCTGCTCCGATCCGTCTGTGACTCATGTGGAACGTTCAATTAGAGGCTGCCCCACAACCGGGCGGCGAGGTCCAACCTGGCAGGCCAGAGCTGCAACTTCGATTTCTAGCTTGATGAATCCTTGGACAGAACGCTGTCACTTTTTGTTGCTGTGCCTACCTAAAGCCCAAAGTTTTAATTTAATCTACTCAGACCCTGTCTTTGTACACAGCCCTTTACAGAAATCAGAATGTCCCCAGAGTCCCAGAAGTGTGGGTCCCAGTCCAATTCACAAGGAACCGGAAGGACCAGAGTGCCAGCTTGCTCTCTCCCCATCTGCCATTTCATCCTGTGCCTTCCTGCAAATGGCCACTGAGTAGGAGAAGGGACAGACAGGTACCAGCTCAGGGCAGTGTCACACCTTTTATTTTCTAGCCTCCAATCCTAGGTTTGTCCCAACCTCTGTGCACACAGTGACAATGAAATACATCAAACTTGGCTTTGGTCACTCATTCATACTGCTACTCCGCTGTGCAGGGGAGACATTATGGCAGCTTTTATGTCTGCTACACAAAGCTTGTAAATCCTGGTTTCTTGATCAGCAAACCAATAGCCAGCATGCCCAGCCCTCTGCGCGCTTGTCCTAGATGTTACAGATCAGGCCACTCTGTCTTGATCTTTGGGTTGCATCTTTCTTTTGTTTTCAAGCCCAGGGTCTTTATATTGAGTTATATCACCATCCCATGTTTAAGTCATTAAATTTCCAGTCTGGACTCAAACTGGCACTCCTTCTGCCTCAGCCTCCCAGATCAGTTGCTTATAGTTTCTGTGTGCGCAGATGTCTGAATGCTTTATCAGCCCCCATGGACTGATACCCTTATGTCCCAACACAGCCTTTTAAATACACCTTACCCACAGCCCTCAGGGTAAACATTGCTGGGTCCTACATAAACTCTCAGTGAATTTAACTGACACCTATGTCACATGGAAAGTCATCTTTTTAAAAAGGTAATGAAAAAATAGGATACAACTAGGTAGTGAATTGGACAACACTCGCTTCCCTCTGCCCCCTCTAGTTTTGTGGACCTGGGAAAATTACATCATCTCTTTCAGCCTCTGTTTCCTTATCTGAAAACTGGAAATAATAGCTGACTCTACACACAGTGAAAATCATCTCAGACAAAGAAAATCAATCAATGGTAGCTAGTGCGATTCTTACGGGTTTTCCACTCGAAAAATTGAAACTGTTGATCATTTGTTCCTTAAATATAAACATACTTGTGTTATTTAATTCAGCTACTCAATGAAATTGCTTTAGTTCTTCATCATTTTACACAGAAGTGTGTAAAATGAGTCAGCACCCCATTTTATCCAAAGCTCTGTGAATAAGGAGGGGAAGAGGAGTTGAAGTGGGGAGAATGGGGAAAGAAAAGAGATACCAAGATATATCACATACAGGTACAAATTACCCATGATGAGTGTGATCAGTGTGTATATCCAAAATGTTCCAATAAACTTAATAATAAAAAAGTCAGCACCCCAGCTCATGATAAACCACCTCTTCTAAATCACTCCTTGGTTTAACACACACACACACACACACCTACAGCAATGATTAGTAGAGCATTTGTTAAAATAACTGAGATTCACCAGTGACCCTGAGTTCCACTGGAACTGTTCCCTTCCTCATGCCATACTCTGAGAGACTCCGATTAATTTCTGTTGATTTTGTTTATACAACAGAGGATGCTAGACTCTCCATACCAAAAGATGCTCTTCTGAAATGAGCCTGAACGCCCTGTCAAGGGTTGACCATAGGTACATTTTCCCCTCTTCACTGTTAGCAGCAGACAAAGAAGCCACCATGATCTGAGATAGCCCCAAGTGGAAATGACCCAAGCATCCAACAGGTCAGGATGGGACTGTGGCTTCAGCTGAAGATTCTATTCAAAGCACTGTCTAGTGAAAAATTAAATGAAACCACTATTGCGCTGATCCACCAACTAAGCTCACAAAATCATATAGACGAGTAAGTTCTTCTGAATAGAAGACATTGCTAGGAAGATTTGACTTTAACCCCCCTAAAATACAGTTTTCCAATATGTGATCATTTTTCAATGTTTATGCTTTGACTTGGTACTTGGTTTTCCTTACAAAATAACTCTTCCTCATATTCCATGATTATTGAGCATCTACTAGGTGTCAGGTATAGTTAGGGTTAAAAGATATTACAAAATAGAGATTTGTTGTAAACCCAGAGCTTACATTCTAGTGAGACACGGTCAATAAAATAATACTGCATGACTTTACCAAAAAATTTTTGCTTTCGTATTTTACACTCATGCTCTCTAGGAGGTAGGGTTTAATGCTAACAGCTGACAAGGAGGGAAAACACTTGCCCAAAATCAGGCAGCTGGAAGTGACAACTGGGATTTGAACCCTGGTCACCCAACACTTCTGCTTTGGCAATAGCCGATTAAGTAGCTCAGATCAACCTTCCTAACAAAGACAGCCTAGAAAGTGCAATGAAATATTTAATTTTCTTAAAAGCATGGAAGCAATAATAAGCCCATACAAGGAAGAGGCAAACCCAGAAGAGAGGTCAGCGTGGAAACTTTTGGCCTAAGACATTTGTCCCTCTGGAAAATGACCAAGTTGGAGAATGAGCTGTTCTTTGTTTGGTCTCACAAAGGTAAAGAGACAAAATTCAAAGCCCTGGGGATCACCAAAGTTTGGGAGTCAGAAAAACCACTCAACACTTGAAAACATGTCCCAGAAGGCTGTAGGTTGCCATGTTCAAGGCGTTGAACTTGGAGTTGGTTCTGGCCTCACCCCACCACAGGGCCCAGCAGACTGTGAGAAGCTGCCTTGGAAGCAGGTGTACCCTTCTTCACGGTGTGTGAGGACTGGTCGGCGTAACCCCACCCGCAACCCACAGCCCTGAGCCCCAGGTTCCAAAGCCAACTGGGGGCCTAGCGGCAAGAAGAGCAGAGCCACCACCCCCTCGGTATAGCTGGGGCGCATCCTCGCTGGGGTGCTGGAATTTCACACCCGGCTGAGTGGAAACTCAACCCAATTCCACCGCAGTGTTGAGAGTTGCGGCCCTGCGAGGATCCGGGTTAGAGAGGTGCAGAGACCCACCACTGAGTTCTGATGACTATCAGAAGAGGGAAGAAGACCGGGAGACACATATGTGCTCCTGCTATCTGGCTGATCACGTGATGCCGTGATGCCTCAGGACCCTGCAGGCAGGATACCATCACCATGTGGCTCCGCAGCCTTGGATAACCAGGAGCCACCATAAACCTCTTTTCTTCAAAAAGTATCTTGCCTTGGGGATTTCATTATAGTAACTAAAAAGAATCACATAAGTGGAAACTGGCTCATAGAGACTTCAGAAATGAGAACCAAGAGTCAGGCATGGTGATGCACACCTGTAATCCCAGCACTTGGGAGGCTGACGCAGGAGGATCGCAGCAATTTCCAGGTCAGCCTTGATTACCTAGCAAGGCCCTGGATCAAAACTGAATTTCAGACTATAAAACAACTGTTTACTATATTCAGAAACATAAGAGCCAGACTTGAAAAACTTGATAGGGAACTGGAAGCTATAGAAAATGACCTGAAATACTTTTGTGTCTTTTTTTATCAGTGCATGTTTGCAGTACATAACGACAACATTCATCATGGGGAGTTTGTACATGTGTGTAACACATCTTTTTTTTCATTCCTTTCCCCTTAAGATATTTTTAAAGAGCCAATCAGGGGCTACAGATGTAGTTCAGCGGTAGAGAGCTTGCCTAGCATGTGCAAGGCCGCATCCAATCCCCAGTGCCACACATGCGTGCATGCACACACACACCAAATAGAAACAGAAATTCTGAAACCGAGAACTATGGTTATAAAAATTAAAGATCCAATGGCTAATTTAAGAGCAGATTATCACAGCTGAAGTGAGAATTACTGAACTGGAAAAACTATCCAGAATTCAGCCTGAAAAAGAAAAAAAGGCCATGTTTTAAAAAAGGTTGTTTAAACCAATTAACATAGGTTTCATTGACATCTAGAAAGAGAAAGTTAAGCAAAGTTAACATTTGAATAGAAAACAGCCAAGAAGGGGCCAGAACAGACAGCAGACATCAACTAGCGGTTTCACAAGCCCAACATGACAGAAGCTTTTTAGAGCCCACACCAAGACACGATATGAAGGAACCAGAGACAAAAAAGGAGAGACTTTTTCCTGAAAGTGCTGGGAGTGGACCCTGTGCCTCACGCTTGCTAGGCCCGTGCTCTACCACTGAGCTGCACCCCCAACCTCACAAAGAGGAACCCTAAACCCTAGATGATATGCAGCCACCTCTGCTTTTCTTCCTGTTTCCTCGAGGGCTTGCGTGGGGTGTGTGTGCATGGGTGTGTGTGTGTGTGTGTGTGCGCGTGTGGCACTGGGGATTGGACTTGGGGCCTTGCACATGCTAGGCAAGCTCTCTGCTACTGAACTACATGTGTAGCCTGAACACAGGGCTCTCTGTTCCTCCTCCTGCTGGTGTCGGCCTGGACACATGCAGCCGACAGCAGCGTTCAAGTGGCCCTGGTTCTGCAGCACATAGACGGCACTGGAGTTTGGAAGCCTCTAAAGGCTCCAGCTAGTCAGCAGAATTTCACACCAGCAGGCCAAGACGGGTGCATTTTTATGTCACATAAAAGCAAAAACTTGCCAAGGGCACGGTGGATGTAGGATGACCCAAATCATCTACTTTTCTCAGTTGCCAGGTGAGTGATGGTTAGGCAGGGGGCGTCTTGTTTTTGTATTATTTGTTATGTTTGCTCTCAACCACAGGGGATATATGTGGTGTATTTCACTCACTGTGCATGCCGGGCATCTGAAAAGGCCTTAATGAGCACCACAATTCATACATTAGCTTGGGAATGAGTGAATTAAAAGACAAAGCTAGAGACTGTACCAACCATCCATCTGGAATATTTACTCTGGGAAGGTTTTACACAGACACACTGCTGGTCTAACTCCCTGTGGAATGGAAAGCCTTCATCCTATTTCTTTAATCTTCTCCTATTATACTTCAGTTTCTAAAACTATTTTTTAAACTATTTTTTTAACTTTTTTGGGGGGGGGAGTCTGGAGATTTAGCTCAATTATAGTGTATTTTACCATGGTCATGGCTCTGGGTTCAATGCCCAGCACAAAAGAAAAGGTAAGAGAGAGAAAGGAAAGAGAGAAAAGGAAGAAGGTAGGAGAGAAGAAAGAAAGAAAAAGAAAGAAGAAAGGAAAGAAAGAAAGAAAGAAAGAAAGAAAGAAAGAAAGAAAGAAAGAGGAAAACAAGACTTTGATAAGTATCTGGGTTCTCAGTTCCTTCAAGTGCTGTGCTTGGTACTTATAGCCAGCACTCACGGGTGTGGGGAAAACACCCGTGACCATGAGTCTGCAGCACTCATGGCAGTGTGAAGATCTCCCTCTTCTATGCCAGAACAGCTTTCTTGGTGGACTCCATTCTTTGTCCTCAGCGAAGTACACACGCTTCCATCAGTGAAGCCCTGCGCTCCTGTACTGGGCTGCAGGCTGGGGTGCACAGCTGCAGTGGGGTGGTCCTGGTTCAGTCCAGGCTTGGTCCTGCCATTGTCCACCTGTGCCCTTCAGGCAGGGCCCTCTCTTGGGCCCAGGGCCCAGCTGTTAGAATAGCCAGAAGCATGGAAGCCTGCGAGGAGGGTACTATGGGCCATGCTCTCCAGGGAGAGGTGAGATGTGTAGTTCAAAGCACCCCAGTATCTTCCATCCTCAGAAGGAGCCCACGCCCAAGAGGATGGGCCCTTAGGTCCCCCGTGGAATGAAATGCTGTGTATTGCCCCCCAAACTCCTGCCACTTTGGCCTTGCTCAGCAGCGGCAGCAGAAGTAGAATTTACACAGCATGTTCCCTGGCTCTGGCCCACACATCATCCGCTCCTTTCTGCAGAGATTTCTGGTACTGACCAGTTGCCGGGAAGCCAGCAAAAGCCCCTAAGACCACTTGGTGGCAAAGCTAATTAGCGATCAAAATGAGACCGTTCCTGGCAGCTTCCTGGCCAATTTGAACTGACAGCAGAAGGACCCTGCAGGCTGGCTCTTGCAATTCCTGGCTTGCACTGGCCTTGTCTCTCCCCTTGCTCTGCCTCAGACCCAGCCTGTGGCTGCTGTCCCTTGAGCTAGGTAGCTCTGCTGGCTGAGGCAGTGGCAGGTTTCCGAGGGGCCTGCAGCTTCCATAATCTGGAGTGACTCCTGTAAGAAACATAAATTGATGTATAAAAATCAAAATTGCTAGGGCCGCCCCATAGGATGAGCCAGAGTGGATCTGGGAAGCTTTCACTTCCACCCATCCACCCATTGCTGTTGTTTCCCACCTAGCCCAGTTCCTGTGTGCCACCTGGCTGGCGGGTAGCAGCTGTGTCTATGACCTCTTACCTATTCCTTGTGGCACTAGCCGCTGCCAGCATTTCTAGTCCCTGGTCCTGAGTTTTAGTAGAAGATGCAGCTGGGCTGTAGCCTTCCTGCCTTAAACTCTAGCAAATCAAAGTCTAACCCTATAGCCACACCCCAAAGCCTGAAGCCAAGGAACTACGGATTGATCCTAGAAGAGGCCTTTCAGTTGTTTTTATCCTGAAAAAGTTTCTCTAAGTTCCTAAATTTCCCAGACTGGTCTTGAATTTGGGATCTTCCTGCCACAGCCTCCTGGGTAGCTGAGATTACAGGCATGCAGCACAATGCCCAGAGAAAGCCGATGAAGCAACCTGCATACTGTACAATTATGATTCCTTCTTCTTTGCTAGGTGAAAAAGATAGAAGAGGGTCTAAGGTGTAGTTTAATGGTAGTCAGTTTGCTGAGCATCTGTGATGCCTTGAGTTGGTCCCCAGCAAAACACACACACACACACACACACACACACACACACACACACACACACATGTATCTGCCTCAAGGAAATATACTGATTCTTTTCCAGCACAGAGATGTATAGAGAGTGGCACACAGGCCAGGGGAAGACACATGTCTGGTAGGGCTGCAGCCTAGTTTATCTTCAGTTTGGGATGCCCATTTGGAGAAATGTAAAAAATAAATAAAATTTCGTTAAAATGCATGGCACACCGTATTGCCACAAATAAGATTTAAAACTGAGATGATCTATTGAGCACCCACTGTGCTAACAGTACCTCCAAAGTACTGAGCATTGCACCCCACACAGGTGCCACCCTGGGTGCTGGCAAAGCAGGAACAGATAACCAGGTGGATGTGGGGTCCCAGAGAGCAGGAACAAAGGAACTTGGGGATCAGCCTGAGCAGGGGTCCTGGAGCAGAGGGGACATCACTTGAACCCAAAGGGTCTGTGTGAGGAGGAAGCAGCACCTGGGAAATTCCAGGTGGGGGAAGAGTGTGTGCCCAGGTTAGAGGGGGCTTCGGGTGGCATCTAGGGACCAACCCAGCCTGGCTCCGGAACTGATGGAGAAGCTTGACTTCTAAATAAAGAGCTCGGGGTTGTCCAATTCACTGGTAGGGAATGGTAAGTGTAATAAAATCTCAGCTGGCCAGGGCTTTTCGGTTTACGGAGAATAAACATTGCTACTTATTCCTACTCAATCCTTGTATTTTATAAGCATTATGCCAGCCACGGCTTTTGTAAAAATTCTGTAAGAAAGTAAAACCTGAAAACATACCTGTAATCCTGCCAAACAGAGATAGCCACGGGTAACATTTTAGCATCTTTTCTGTTTGCTTTTTTGACATTTTTTAATTTTTATTTTTGGTAGTACCTGTTTGCAGTACATGATTAAATTCATGATGGGGAGGTGGTAGATGTACGTAACACATCTGAATTATTTTAATGTCCCCTTGCTCAGCCCTACCTCCCCTCTTTTTCTTTCTGTTGTATTTCTGAACATTTTGTTCAAAATACAGGAGCGATGTATCGATTTGCACTCAAAGTCCTATCATGAGACTTTCTTGCGTCAGTGCCTGTTCTGCGAGAACGTGACGTTTACTAGCTGTGTGACGTTCTGTTTTATTGATGGCCCATGTTAGCAGTGATTGCTCTGTTGAACATTTAAGATGCTTCCTATTTTTAGTTATTATAAATAATGCTACAGTGAGCATCTCAGGATATAAATATTGGTCTCTGTCACTCCAATTCATGATAAGAAATTCTTAGAATGAGTGACATAAATATTTTTAGGACTTGATATATAATGACAAATTGTTTTCAAAAAATGTTTTTACTGATTTGTCAGCAGTACATGAAAGGACATGTTATCCTGCATATGTACCCCAGGGTTAAGTACTTTTTAAATCTTTGCTAATTTGAGAAGTAGAAAATAGAATCACAGAATTCCATGCAATTAATCATTTCTGTTAGTCGTGGGTTTGGATTTTTAAAAGTGTATTTTTCATTATTGTGTGTTTCTCTGAATTACCTGTATGTTTGCTCATTATTCTCTTGTTGCAAAGTATGTATTATTTGTATTTTAGGAGCCGTAGGGTTGAAGGTATAGCTCAGTGGTGGATAACTTGTTTAGAAAGAACTTTTAGCAAAACCTTGTCTCGAAACAAAACAAAACACACCAAAGAAAGAAAGAAAGAAAGAGGGAGACAGAGACAGAGACAGAGAGAGAGAGAGAGAGAGAGAGAGAGAGAGAGAGAGAGAGAAGAAAGACTCTTAATTGTAAGTGATTATTGGTTGTAGTGGTTTTTAAAATTTTGCTTATGGTATTTTGATCAGTAATGGATTTTTTTTATATAATTCAATCTAGTCTTTCCTTGCAAAATTTTTTCCACTGATTTTTATTCCAACATCTTCTCTGAGATCATTATTTTTTTTGTTAATTTTTAAGATTTTGTTTTTACAGATGACTTTCTTTTGATGCAGTACTGGGATTGAACTCAGGGACTTCATGGTCTTAGGCCTCCATGGGACATCTTGGAAAGTGTCCCCAAGATGTGGGGTGTGGGGGGGTCTTGTATAGGATTTTTTCGTTTCAGTGGTCTTTCATGTGCTTTTATAAATAACCCCCCATGAAAATAGGGAACATCCATTTCTCTTATTTCTTTTCTCCTACTTATTACTCATATAAAAAAAATGTTCTGAGAAACAGATGTCTGGATTAAACCTAAGAAAGTATCTTGTACTTCTGTGCCTCTTCTTGGTGGAAAAAAATAAAAATAAAAAGCATGGCCTGGTTTTTAAAATGGAACACTTACTGATCTGGGAAAAAATCAAAACAAAACACTAGTAAAATCCTAACATAAGCTTGCTCTATTTATTTTTTTAAATTGAAAATGGGTGTGTCAACCTCAAGGAATCCCAAGCCTATCAAAAAACCAGTTATGACCATCTGAGCTTTGCTTGCCTAAATAGAAACCTTTCAAAATAAGCACAGAATGGCTAGACATGAGTTCCACTTCCTGTCTTTTAAGCAGGATACAGGAATCAATAACTTTATGAAGAACTTCACCTATGAAGCTCATGGCTTGGAGGTTTGTCTACAGCAGTAGGTACCACACGTCTATGCAGCAACCACTATTTGAGCTCAGCTGTCAGGGATTTAGTAAAGACTCCATCTAAGAATCGAACTTCACAAATCAACTTCACCACAGCCTTTGCTTCATGACAAGCCACGTCACAGCTGAGTCTAATCAGCCTCACTGTCACAACATGGTGCTGGTGACACCTGGGTCACAGATTCTCCTACAATGATAGAGTCTTTCAGTCCCCACTCAGCTTATCATGGGAAATGTGTGTACTGGTTCCCAGAAAATTCTGGGAAATCATGAGTCAGGACAACATATGGCCATCCCCAGCATCTTGGTTACTTTTCTCTCATTGCTGAGACAAAATACCACATGCCCTAAATTAAAGAGGGAAAGGGTTATTTAGTTCACAGTTTATGGAGGTTCAGTTTGTAATCAGCTGAGTCCAACACAGGGTGGCATGGCAGAGGGCAACAGTTCATTGGGGTGGAAGACAGCAAAAGCAACAGGAGTGAAATGGGAGGGGTACTTTCTGTCCTTTATTTTATACGTAGATCATACCCACCCTGGGGTGGGTGTAGCACTCACATCTATAATCCCAGCATTGGACCACGAATCAATCAGATTCTACCAACCTTCCCCTGTGATTGCATGAGGTTTTGGGGAGACATCCAGACATAAACCATGACATCTGTCCCTACCTCCCCAAATATTTGCATAGATTATTTATGCAAAAGACATTTAGTCCATCTCCAAGGGTTGCCAAAGTTCAACATTGCTGAAAAGTCCAAGTCCCAAGTCTCCTCCAATATCGAAGGCAAACTCTTAGCTGTGAGCCCCTGTACAAATGAAAAGCTAAGCACTTCCAACATTCAATGGCATAAGATAAATATTACCACTCCAACACATACCAACAGAGGGACACAAATGATTGGGACCAAAGCAAGTTCAAAATCCAGCAGGGCAAATATTAAGTGTTGTAGTTCCATGTGCAGTGTCCAAAGCAACCTGTGGCAAGTTGTGAGCTCCAAAGGGCTTGTGTGGCTCTGCCTCTACGGCACTTCTGATGATTGTAGCTCCTATGACTTCTTTCTTGGGACCACTTTCCTTCCTCCTTGCAGGTTTCCTCAGACGATCCACATTCCTGGCTTCTCCAAACTTCTGGGGTCTCCACAGCACCTTTGGCTTCACATTCACAGCTTTATATATTGCCCTCTCAGGGGTACACTGCCTGGCCTCCCAGGCCTCTTCTGAAATCTGGGTGGAAGCCTTTTTAACCTCAGAACTCCTGCATTCTGCACGAGCCTAAAACCATTGCCACATGATGATGCCAAGGTCCACTGCCAATTGAAGCACTAGCCAGGCTTTCTTCCTTCTTGGCTATAAGAGTCAAGTGCCTGAATTGCTGGACACTCTGAATCCAATTCTTAGTAACAAATTCTCTAGGTTGCCACCATTCTGGAACCTACAGCTACCACCATTCTTTAACATAGTGTGGCTACCACCATTCTGGAACATGGTACTCTGCAACTTTCTCCTCAAAGCAAAGTCTTTCACCTTTGCAGTTTTGAGGATACAAAGGGTGGATACTTGCTGCTTCTTGTGATTCCCTCAGGCCATCTTTTCTATTCTCCTGTTTCTTTTTAGCAGTTGAGATACTCTCAGCTCTATCTTTGCAGTCCACAGATTTATTGGAGCTTCCTTTCTGGTCAAACTCACAATGTTTTAAATCATTCTGTTGGGATCTTTGCTCTTGATTTGCAACATAAATCTGGCTAAAAGTCCCTAATAATAACCATGCCACTGCCCCAACATTAGACTGCTTTGAAATTTCTTCTGCCAGATTAATTAGCCTACTGCCCTTAATCTCAGTCTCAGGCAAAGTCCCTGGACATGATAAAAATGCAGAAAAACTTTTTGTCAAGCCATAACACACATCTGGAGTCCAATAGCCAATGCAGTCCTTCTTCCCAGCAGAAACCTCCCAAGCCTGGTCTTTACCTGCAGAATTTCTGAGCTCTGAACAGAATCTCCCATATGGTATAGTCTAAAGCATTCCACTGCTACTTTTTCAGCCAGCATCTCCAAACCTTTCCAAACTCCCCACACACACACACAGCTATTTCCAAAGGAACTTAAACCACATGGTCAGGTATAGTCACAGCAATGACCCCACTTTTTTGGAAACAATTTTGGTGTTGGTTACTTTTCTCTTGTTGCTGAGACAAAATACCTGATGCCTAAAGTTAAAGAAGAAAAGGTTTATTTAGGTCACAGTTTGTGGAGGCTTTCGTCTATAATCAGCTGACTCCCATCCGGAGTAGTATATGGCAGAAGAGCAACAGTTCATGGTAACAGAAGACTACCATGAGCCAAGCAACAAGAGCCAAAATGGAGGAGCACTGAAAGAAGCCTTTTTCTGTCCCTTATATTGTATGCAGGTTACCCACTCAGTGGTGAGTGTAGCACTCGCACTCATAATCCCAACATTGGACGATGAATCAATCACAAATTCTAGAAGCCTGCCCCCATGGCTGCATGAGGATTTAGGGGGATATCTAGATACAAACCGTAACACCCAGAAAACATCTCAAGAGCCCAACCTCTTAGGAAAGAGAAGACAATACATCTCATCCACAAGGCTGGGAGCTCTAGCAGGTATGGTCTCCAATCCATTGACAGCTCTGCCCTCAATGACAGCAACCATTGGTCAGCTAGTGTGTGTTTATTACATGGATGGGTGGATAGATGAATGGATGGGTGAGTGTTAGTGAGGAAGTGTGACTCTAGCTGACCAAAGAGGAAAGAGAGAGACAGGAGCAGCAGACCAAGGAAGACTACAGGCAGCAATTGCCCACCAGTGATAAAAAGGCGAGACGTTACCTAAGTGAGAAGATATTTACTGGCTCTTTACCAGGTACCCAGCACTTGGGGTGTTAAGGAAAATTTATTGGCTGTAAACACTGATCACTGTAACATCTTCACCCTGGGACAGAGGTAGAATTATACTTCACTGGGTGGAATGATTCATCCACTGGGCTTAAAGTTCTGCTCAGAAACAGTGTTCTCTTGCAACAGTTTCACCCAGGCTCAAGGCTTTGTTTGGGGCTGAAGTGATAAAACTACAGATTCTGAGGGGGTTCACCTTTTGACAAACAGATAGGTTGTTTTGCTCTTAATGGATATATTATTACTCTGCTTATGGTTCCATTTGCCTTTTCATAGTTTCCAGTTTTGTTCATTGCCATGGTTGCAAAGAAAACATGTTTAAATCCTTGGAAATCAAATTAAAGTCAGGAAACTTTTTTCCTACTTAATATTCTAAGAACATTCATCAGGGGACCTTCCTGGCCCTCAGTCAGAACTCTCCCTCTCACTAACTGGAGAATTTTCTCCAGGCGGATTATCATATACCAGACAATGAAATCTCTACTTCTTGTATGATTTTTCTTCTTCTTTTTATTAATAAGAAATCCCCCTCTTTAGATGTATTTTTACAAGCTACAATTGATTTTGCAGGCATAAGTGCATCAGAAGCTCTTCAGATATTAACAAAAGGATGAGGGTTTTGGGCACAGGCTTCACATCAAGCAAGTCAGGATCTGACTCCAAACCTGAGTTCTGGGCTGGGTGGGGGGGACTTAGGCCTGTAATCTTAATATTTAGAAGGCTAAGGAAGGAAGACCCAAATACAAGCCCAACTTGTGTGATGTAAAGATTTAGCAAGGGTCGCCTCAAGAAATAAAAATACAGAGCTGAGGCTGCACCTCAATATGAAGGGCTTAGGTTCAATCTCCAGTAGAAAAACAAATAAGCAAACTAAAAAAAATACTAACGAAAGCACTTTTTTTTGGTCTTTCAGTAATTAAAAGAAAAAGCAGATCAAATATGTACCCAGTTTGCTTAGGGTCATTTCTATTGGCAAAGTATGTTATAGGAAGAGCAAAATGATTAATGGAGAAAACACTTTATTACAGATATGAATTTAAATATTTCCCAGCTCAAGTTTACTCTGTAGCATCCTGTCAGAGCATCAGCCATAGGTGTTTGGGTGAGGAGGGAGAAAATAAGCCTGAATCCTTGCCCTGCATTCTGCTCTTGGGACCCACATTATTCTACTGAATACAGTAAAGTAACACAAGCCTTCCTTGAAACTTCCTTTGATTAATCTTAATAGTAAAGCAAGCAGGAGGCTTATTTGGCTTAAAATTCTAATTGATTGGGTCCTTAAAGCATTTTCTCAAATGGATCCATTGGGTATTTTGTTTAGTTGTTACCACTCATCTATTTATCCACTTAATATTTATTGAATGCCTGTGGGACCAGGCACCATGCTAGTATTCAAGAACAGAAAATTCTACGTTTTAACACAAGAGGAACCTCTTAAAACAAGAAACCGAAGAAGCTTGCCCTATTTTTGTCCTTACAAAGCTCCAAATATTCTCCTGGTCTCTTAACTCAATGAAATCCCTCTCTGAGGACCAGAAACCACTTAAAAGAAGTCTACTACAGACCAAGTTTAAGATCCTAGAGTGGGGCTTTTCAAAGGGGAAATCCACGCTGTTCTCTTAGGAGTGCAGAAGTGTCTTGAAGGACACATCAGCGGAAACCACCCGCTACCTTCCTGGAGTCAGGCACTTCCTACTTCCTGGTGACTACGGCTGGGTCCTCTCAGTCATCAAATCTGTGAGCACAGACGCACTGTCCTTATGAGGGCTCCTCCTCTAAAAGCAAATTGATATCTCAGCTTTCTTCTTATGTAGTAAAAGGCATGCCCTGCTTAGGAACTTTGAAGATCAATTACAATGCCTCCCTTGGGAAGCTTTTCTTACCCTCCCTTCCATTCCATTGCAGCGTTCACCTGACGCTCTGAGGAGTCTATTATCAATTTATAGCTAATACACAGTTAATGTACATTCTATATTGAAAATATATCGCTAATGTTATTGAGTACCTACTGTGCATGGAGGTGTACTCAGCGGCTGACAGATACAGGGCCTCTGATTATGAATGGAGAGACTGATGAGAATATAATCAAGTGAAACTCTGACAGATCCTGTAACATGAGTGCATGGCAAGTTCTGGGGGAGTACACAGGCCCCGAAGGGGTTGTAAAGCTCAGTGAGAATTCCATGGCTAGGGGTTGGGCAGCAACATTCAGGGCAGAAGGACATCAATGGCAAGAAAACAAAAATGAGAAAGCATGGTCTTGAGACACCTCAGTCGCCCACTGTGCCAGTGTACAGTGTACACCGGGGGACATTGCAAGGGATGAGGGTAAAGAGAAGGTAGTGACAGACTGAAAGGCTCTTGGGCTCACCATCCTAAGAATGTAGTACCCATCTGTGACAAATGGGAAGACAGATACAAAGCCATTTTACATGTCACCTCAACACAGATCATTTTCACAAAAGCAGAGTTTGGGGAAGAAAACTTTCTTTTCCTTATTAGGGTAGAGATTAGGAAAGAGAGAGTAATCCAGAGGTGGAAGAGACTGAAGGTGCTTGGTGAACGCAGCAATTGATATCCCTTGTCCCTGCAGCCTGATCCTTGCCCAGCAGAAGAGAATAGAACTGCTTTTGGGAGGTCCTTGTCCACACAGCCCAGCTCTATCACTAGAATGTTCTGGAAGCCCCACTGCTTCTTGCTCTAGGCCCTGCATGGCCATGCTCATTCACAGATTTGAATTGCCCCCATCCCTGGCCTTCCACCAGAGGACCATGTGTCAAAACCCAGGTGTCTACCTTGATGCTGTATTGAGATTGGTTGACTCTTTCAAAATTGGGCCCTAATAGGAGGAAGCTAGGTTATTGGTGGTGCAGCCTTGAAGGGGATTGTGGTACTCTGTTCTGTTCTCTTCTCTTTCACCCTCTTTTGTGTCCAGACCATGAAGTGAGTACTTTGTTCTACCACATATTCCCACCATGATATGCTGCTTTATTACAGGTCCAAACAAAGCAGGCCAGTCATCCATAGACTGAAACATCCAAGACTGAGAGTTTAAATAAACATTTCTTCTTTTAAAGTTGATGCAATGGCTGACACATTGGGTCAAATTGAGAATTTTAGAAGCTTAACTCAGTGCTCAGAAGTCCTACATTTCAGGACATGCCCTAGGAGGTGGCTGTGTACTCTCTAGGGTGTTATAACAGTTGATTCAGTGTATAGACTTGAGAAATTTAGAAGCTTAACTGACTCACAGGGGACCAGGGTCCTCACTTTGTAAACATCCTCAGCCCGTGCAAGAGGAGGGCAGGGAGATGGAGTGAGTGCTACAGGGCAGATAGCCTGCTTACAGTGTAAGGGGGGGAGCGATTCTTATTAACCCTCTTTTGGCTCTTGTTGCTTTTTCAGCCTTCCACTGCCATGAATTGTTGCTCCTCTGCTACTCGACCCTGCTTGGGAGCCATCTGAATATGGACTGAAACCTCTACAAACTGTAGAGGCTCTCCCTTAATTTTGGGCATCTTGTCTTTTGTCTCAGCAACAGAAGAAGAATTACCAACACAGTTGATTATCTCAGGTATGTTGTGACAGTAACAGAAGGTTGACAAACCTATGGCAGTAGTGAGCTACCATCAGGCCATTAGGCAATGATTTTCCAGGCTGGGACCAAAGAGGGCCCTTTCTCTACATGAGGCCTCCATGCTGGGAAAATGACTGAACTTATCAGAATTACAAAATTACTCCCAGGCTCCTTAAGATGTCATCTACGTTAATACTGTATTGTTTAGTAGCTTACGTGGCCTCTTAAGTTTCTTGAGAACAGCAAAGCATAATGGATTAGTGAAGTCAAACAGGAAGTCACAGCTCAAGAGGGGTTTCATGTGTAGGTCTCCCCCACAGGCAAAACCGTCTTGGCTTCACTAATGCACCTCTACAGCATTCGTACTCATTGGAACACCTTCTGCCAAAAGCACAATGTTCAAATCCTGGCCACATCACCGCAACTTTAGACAAATTACTATGAGTCCTTAGGCAAGTATTTATCCTCTCTGAATTTCACAAGGGTGTGGTCTGACAGGATTCAAGTGATTTTTGTCAGAACCATGTAAGATGATTTAGAAAGGCTTGCAAACCGTCAACCATGACCATGTTAGACATAATGATACTAGTTATTATTACCTATGCTCCAAATCTCATCAAACCCGGAGTTTGTGGTTTCAACAAAGGGCAGGACTGATGTTCCTGGTCACTGGTGGAGTTAAGAAACAAATACAGAAAAGCTGATTTTACTTCCAGTTATGGTAATTGTCCCACTCTCACGATGGATGCAACACAGTACTTATGGGGTTGGTTTTTTTGGCAGAACTTCTGAGGGCAAGGCACAGTTCAGTATAAACAAAGGCCTGGCCCTGCCCCAGCATATTAATCAATGAATTAATTCTCCCCCCATCCATTAACCTTGGGCCCAAAGCAGTGACTTAGCATTGGCAGAATCAAGAAATCTAAGGCCTGGAATACTGTAAGGAAAAAGCAGAGAGGCTTTAGTCTCCTGGAAAAAGAGTGGCCAGAATCACTGTGCTCCTGTCAGGCCATCTTTGCTTTATCTAGAAAGTTCTGGAGATTAAAATGATGAGAGAAACAAGCGACAGGAAGAGAACAGAAACGAGGAAAGGGTTGTGCTCTTGCTATAGGTCACGAGCTAGATCTGGGTTCCTGTGCTTGTTGGTCTTGGCTTGTCCTTGATCTCTCCTGCTCTGCGGCTTCCGGCTTCTTGGACTGAGCAGCTTCTCCAGCTCTTCTCCAGCCTGTAACCAACCACCGCGGCTGCTCCTGCTTCTGACCGGCTGAGCTTTTCCAGCCACCCTCACATACATCCCATGGCCTCTGACGACTCTACATGGACAACGGCTCTGCGACCCCCCGCTCACTGTTAGGCGTTCGCTTTTCAGACACGTGTGCGCCTCTTCTCCCGACCTTCCCTCCCAACCTTTCATAAAGTTGAAACAAAAAAGAATTGTGATTAAGAAAAATCCTACCCGGCATCAAATTCACCATCTTTACCATTTTTAGGAATACAGTTCAGTATTGTTAACTATATTCATTGGATCTGTAACTATGTCCAGAACTTTTCACCTGACAAAATTGAAACTCTTTACACATTGAAAGACACCCCCCCCAGCTGTTTTTCTTTGTCTCTCTTCTATAGACTTTTAAATCTCCATTATTTCCTTCCAGCTGTATTGCTTTCCAGGGTCTTCCCCCAGTGGGCTGCTTGAATATTTTTTAGGTATCATTGCTGCTTCATGACAACTTTTTTTTAGTTCTGGATTCATCTCTGCTCAACTTTTAGGAAAGCAGCCATTTCTTCCTGTGGCACCTGTCATGGCAACTGAAGTTGGTGTTCACCTGTGATTCTGCTGTCCTCAGACAGTGGAAAACACTTCCTGTCCTCCATGAGGCCTGCAGCAGATGTGGGCCAGCTCCGAATCTTGAGAAGGCTGATCCCAAGCTTCTTTCAACAAGGGAACAAACCAGCGAGGTGGAGAGCTAATGGCTAGCAGCAAACGCAAGACAGTGGAGATTTGGTGAGTTGGTGTCAGGGCCTACAAATGCTGGGGGGCTGGAATCGAGTTTGAAGAGGGGCAGGTTTGAACTGGGAGTAAGAAGCATGTGAGGAAGGAGGGTCGTGTGTGCTGGGAGAGGTAAGGGTTCGGCCTTGGATGACGCCCGGGTTAAGTTGGTAGGACTTCAGGGATGAGGCTCTGAGATGGAACTGAACCAAATTGAGACGGGTGGTTAAGAGCCTGGGAAAGAGCCCAGGTCTAAAGGTATAGAAAGACAGGAGCAGTGAGAACAAGGCCTCACGCAAGAATGAGGTAATGAAGGCAGTGTTCTACCAGGTAACAACCTTCCTCCACACAAGACTGTAAGGACGGTAATCCCGAGGAAACCCGCAAACATACAGAGCACATTCTGTCTCCTGAACAAGTCCACCTTCTCTGTCTCACCAAACCTTTGTGGCTTTGAATTGTGTAAAACAAAGACTCTCCTCCCTCCCGCCCCCAACTGTTAGCCAGTGTTTCTGCTTTGAATTCATAATTGCTCCAGACAATTTGGCTGGAGAGGGCAAATTCCTTTCCCATCCTGCCAGCTAGAGAAGTGTCTTCTTTTTTCTCTACCTGGAAACAAAACCTTAGGCCCTGATGTGGTCCCAAGCAAGTCAGCCAAACCTTCCTGTGTGTACCTAGCACTTCTTGCTCAGCCCCACCTGTGGGCTGGGAGACCACTCACAAGTACCAGAGGAATGGGGGCTCTACGGAGGGATCTGGGGTACTGGGCTGGGTTTGGGTCTCCCCAAGTCCCATGTGTCAAAGGTTTGGTTCCAGCCCTCGGTGCTGTTGGGATACTGACACCCCAGTCTCTCCTACCACCTATCTACACCCCAGCCCTCTGGTTTCTAATCTTAAGTGAAAAACAAACAAACAAACAGATGCCATGGACCAAAATTGTCACCCAAAACAAACCTCTCCTCCTCCTTTTCTTCCTCCTATTGTGTCCCATTTTCTTTCTTTTTTCTCATTTCCCCCTTCTTTCCTTCTTTTCCTTTCCTTTCTTCCCTTCCTTTCTTCCTTTTTTCTCTCTTCTCTTTTCCAGTACTGGGAATAGCACCCAGGGCCTCACATCACCTTGCTTCTTTGCAAGCTGATTTACCACAGGTATTTTTCTAGCAAAAATGTTTTATACCACACAGGACCAGCCTGATCCCCTCCCTGGGACACTCCGTGTTGAGCTTTACCCACACAGGAGTCAGTGCTGAAGTGCTGTTGACTGGGGGAACCAAAAAGCTGCTTGTTTAGCATGAAATGGCCTGGAGCAAATCCCCCTGATCCCTAGGCCATACGGCTCTTGCTTCAGTGCTCATTTCCACAGACCATCCTAGGGAAGGGGGTGTAGCTCAGTGGTGGAGCTTGAAGCCCTGGGTTTTGCCCTCAACTCACACCCCCAGCACACAGCCTCATTATTATCCCCCCAAAATGCTAACCCCATCCCCTGCTCCCATCACTGAGAACCAAACCCAAGGTTTCATGGATACTAAGCCTGTGCTTGGCCACTGGACTATATGCCCAGTTCCACACCCACTCTTCTTAGTGACCACAGCTTGCTTGCTTACTTTCTTTCCTGGTCAGTGTTGGGTATGGAAATTTGTGATTGCTACACACGCACTCTACCGCTCAGCGACATGCAGTCCTCTGGTTTCGAATTTTTAGAGTAAAACAGAAAAATCGCTCTGTATAGTCATGTCATTTTATTCCCCTCCCTCTTTGGCTCCCAGATTCTATTCTGTGTCCCTGCTTTGTCTGGGACCCCCCCCCCAACACACACACAGACACTGTTTCTGAATGTCAACACAGCATTAATGATGAATTTCTAGTGACACCAATTTTCATTGCTCTGTGACTTTCTCTTCCAATGACTATATACACAGATGCTCTTTCCTGTTCAAAGGTGGCTTCTTTCTAAAAGGGATATAGAAAGACAAAAGGACTTCAAAGATGAAGGCCTTCGGGGTGGATGATTTGTTGTTGGTTGAATACACTGGAGAAGGCAGTCTTTCCAGAAAAGCTGCTTAGAGGTCAAGGGCACCCTTGGCAGAACTTTCTGAAGTAAAAGGGTTACAAGTTGGTCCCCAGAACATGTGTTTGCATTGTAGCACAATATCTGAGCAAATACCTTATAAACTCTCAGAATCTTAGAGCTGAGGGACGTCTATCCTAATTCTTTCCTCTTTAAGGACAAGGACATTTTTGAGGCTATGAGAAGTAACTTATCCAAGATCTCAGAGCCAGTGAGTAGCAGAGCTGGGATTAGAACCCAAGTTTTATGACTTTTAAAACATGCTAGGACTTGCTTAATGCAAACATGAAAGGAAATCGTTGTACCTGTAATCCAAGCTACTTGGGAAACTGAGACAGAATCACAAATTCAAGGCCAGCCTGGGCCAGTGAGGGAGGCCCTGTCTCAAAACGAAAAGGAGAAAGGCCTGGAGATGTACCTTAGCTCCAGGCCATGCATTCAATCCCCAGTACCACAGAAAAAGAGAAAGAGAAAAAGAGAGAAAGAAAAAGAAAGAGAGAGAGAAAGAACAGGGATATAGCTCAGTAGCATAGCACCTGCCTTGCAAGTGCACGATTGTGAGTTCGATCCCCAGTACCGATTAAAAAAAAAAGAAAGAAAGATCAGATGGAAATCCCAGAGCTGAAAAGTATGACTGAAATTAGAATTCATCACATGATAGTAGGAAACTGGTCACTGCAAAAGGAAGATCAGTGAACTGAAAGACAGGCGAACAGAAATTTTCTAACTAAATAACAAAATGAACAAAGATTGAAAAACTACATGAGACTCACTGATTTATAGGACCATCGCAAGTAGCCTAACATAAATGTAGCTTCATTTTCCCTTTTGCTCTGTTAATTTTTACTTCACATTTTAAATCTCTGTTATTATATACGTAAACATTTAGGGCCATTTTATCTTTTTGATATTTTGATCCTTTTATCATTATGAAATGACACTCATCTTTGCTAATAGTCATGGCTTTCAGTGATACAGTGCTACCTCAGTTCACAACCTTAATTCATTCCAGGATTCTGGGGAAGATGATCACCTTCATGTCTGTGTGGGGGAAATGGCTGCAGTCATCTTTGTCACCCTATGTGGAGTTCATGGATGGAAAATTTTGTCAAGCATCTCTACTGGTGAACTTTCCAAATGCATGATGAAACTTTACTGAGACAGACAACATATTGAGCAATGAAGCAAATCTTAATAAATGTGTAAGGACTAAACTCACACAAAAGGTGTTCCCTGACCACAATAGAATAAATTAGAAAGAATGGAAATCAAGGTTCCTAAAATTGCATATTCAGTATCATAACCTCTGGCTACATGTGGCTATTAAAATTATAAATTACTTCATCACATAAGCCACATTCAATTATATAATAATCACAAGGAGCTAGTAGCTATTTTTCCAGATAGCACACAAGAATATTTCCACCATCACAGAAAGTGCTTTTAGACTGAACAAAATTCCCAAATATTTGGAGATTAATCAATGTGTTTCTAGGGTCTGAGGATTTCGTTCAGTGCTAGCATGCACTAGGCCCTGGTTTGATAACCAGCAATGAAGAAGGAAAGAAGAAAGGGAGGAAAGGAGGGAGTAAGGGAGAGGAGGAGGGAGGAGAAAGGAAAAATTTCTAAATTTCTAAAATTCCTAAATCTTTATAAAGAAGAAATAAAAAAATGAACTGAATGATAAAGAGAAAATATATCCAAATTTGTGAGATGTAGTCAAAGCAGCAAACTGAAATTATACTTTTAGTACTTAACACTAGAAATAAAAAAGAGGCAGATCTTCAACTGTGCACCCCACCTCACCCCCAGGACCTCAGAGGATGCATGGATCTTTGGTTGCTCCTCACTCCTGGACCTTTTATCACAGTGGACCTTGCTGGGCTGATGGGAGGCTCAGTCCCCTCTCATCCAAACTGAGGACCTCAGTGGGCTTTCCTCAGTGTGGTGAGTTTGCCCCTAAAGTAGAGGACTTCAGTGGGTAAACAGGACCAGTAGCAAAGTCCCCTTCAGTTGTAGGACCTTGGCGAGGCTGGCAAGAGTGTGGGTGAGCCCTTCTTCCATACTGAAAATATTAGGTGGGTTGAAGAGTGTGCCAAAAAGGCCTTTCTCAACTTAGAGAAAATCAAAAGGGTTTACAAGACACCCAGTGACACAGTAGGGTCCCAGCTGAGGCAAACATTATATCCAGGTATATCTGGTGGGCTGGAACAACCTGAAGACATAGTAACACTGGGAACTAAGGGTTGACCTACATCAATACTCCTAGGCTAGGCAACCTAAGAAGAATATAGGACTCATCCAACAGGCCCTGCAGAAGGAATTCAGGTAACTAGCCCTCCTCTTCATTGTGGGACCCAGCAATTGGACAAACACCAACCACACAGTAGGACCCTAAGATACGCACTACCTACAGTCAAGACTAGTGAGACGGAATGACCAACTATTAGCCCAAAATGAGAAAATGACAAAACAGAAAAGCACAATGCAATCTCAAACATCTAGTCCAGCAGGAACAAGTACAGGAGACACTGACATAGAAGACTTTAAAAGTTATACATCTGAAATTTCTGAAAAGATAGAAAGTAAAATAAGGAAACAAATCCATGAGGCTATAGAGGAAATCAGATTAGAAATAATCTCTCACATAAAGACAGAAATGACAATAAAGGCATTCCTCAGCATAGCCAGAAGAAACAGATGAAAAGGTACAGGAGCATAGGAAAATGGTGGGAACCTTGAATGAACAATGTAGAAAAGAATGCATGAAACAAATTCAAAGAGATATCCATGAACTAAAAAATTCTGTTGAAAGCTGGCAAAATTGTTTAAATGAAGCTGAGGATAGAATTTTGGACCTTGAGGACAGGATCACAGTTAGCGATCATGAAAGAGTAGAACTTTAAAAAACAACAAAGCAGCATGAAATGACAATACAACAGCTTCAGGATGATGCCAAGAGAAATAATATAAGACTAATAGGCATCAATGAAGATGCAGGAGTCAATGCAAATGACATATCTAAAATATTCGCAGAAGTAATAGAAGAAATGAGCAAAGAAAACTCCAACTTGATGACTCTGATTTTATTTGCATAACTCTTATGTACAGTACTATAATGTATAACAGATTATAAAACTACAGTACAGTTCTGTACTACACAGTACAATTTGCAAAAATTACAGTGTTGCATAATCAAAGTGTACTATAAAAAAAGACACCGAGAGTCTACAAACAAGATGTATAGAACTATATTAAAAAAAAAGGCCATAAGTCTGAGCAAAGGGTTATCACCAATGCAGTGATAAGTCCAAATGGTCATTAAACAGGTAGGTCATTAAATGAGGAATGTCTGTACACATTGAAAGAAATTCAAGGGGCATAAGAGTGTAGCTCCGTAGTAAATCCCAGCATGCTCAGGTTCTGGGTTGGACACCTGGAATGTAGAGGAAAAAAAAGATAAGAATATTCATGGAGAAATTCCTTGAAAAGCACAATTTGTCAGAACTGATGCCAGAAGACAGAAACTCAAAATAGCTTAGCATCTATTAAAGAAATCAAATACATAGCTAAAGACCTTCTCATCTAGAAGAACATTCCAGGGAGCAGGGGCATAGCTTAGTGGTAGAGCATTTGCTTAGCATAGTTGAGGTCCTAGGCTTTTACATAAACTACCAGAAAAGAAAGGAGGAAGAAATATTTGATAACTGATTTTTATACACATAGAGAAATCAGGATGAGGATTCAAAACCTTGTGGGATTCTGAGAAGGACATTGCAAATTAAAAGTACAGACTGGCATCCCTCAAGAACAATTTTGCACATATATATTTGTTTTGTTTTGTTTTCTGAGACTTGCCTTGCTATGATGCTTGGGCTGCTCTTGAACTTGCAATCCTCCTGTTTAGCTCCACCCCACTCCACCCACCCGGCAGGTGAGATTATAGTCATGTATCACCAGGCAGAGCTCAAAGATGCAAATATTAGCAGGATATTCATAAAGCAATATTCAAGATGACAGCTCAGAACCTAGTAGAGTATATTCCAAGAGTGTAAGATTGACTTATTATTTGAAAATCTGAAAACAGAAAAAGAAAAACAAATGGTCATCTGTGAGGATGCAAAAATGAAACTCAACAAACTTCAGCACCTACTTATGATACAAAAATCATAATTAAGGTTGGAATATTTTATATATTCCCTGTAAAACTGAGAACCAAGGCAGATCACCTCTTTGATATTATTCTAGAGTTTTAGCCTATACGATAGGAAAACTTAATTAATGAATTATAAAGAGCTTAGAAAAGAAGTAAAATTGTCATAGTTAATTGATGGCATAATTTTCTATCTAAAAAATCCTATAAAATCTGCAAGGAAAAAAAGAAAAAACTCCATTATAGAATAAGTTAATTTAGCAATGTCACAGGATACCAGGTGCACATACAAAAATCAATTGTATTTCTGAATGCTATTAGTAAGTAGAATTTAAAACCAGTACTACTATGATAGCATCAACACCATTAAACACTGAGAAATACACAAAAATGCCCAAAATCTGTATGCTGTAAAGTAAAAAAATCATTAAGAAAAATTTAAAAATTCCTAAATACATAGAAAGATACGTCACATTTATTAGCTAGAGGCCACAGTTTGTTAAGATATCAGTTCTTCCCAAAGTGATCCATAGATTCAGTATGATCCCAATCAAATTTCAAAGCTATTTGAATCAAAAATTCAAAGCTATGTTTGTATAAATTACTCCAAAATATGAAGATTTAACCAAAATAATCTTGTAAAAAGAAGACCAAGCTGGAAGATTTACATTACCTAATTTTAGGATTTACTATAAAACTGTAGGACAATATGGTATTAATGCAACATAGACAAATAGATCAACAGAACAGAATGGTTGTGCCGAAATTGTGTGTTTGTGTGTGTGTGTGTGTGTGTGTCCTGGAGTGGGGGTAGGGTATAAAGTGCTGGCAAATGATTTTAAACAAAGGTGCACAAGTAATTCATTGAGGACACTGATTTTGAGAGATTATACTGGAACTATTAAATTTGCATATAGAAAAATGTATCTTGACTCCAACTTTATTTACACATGCAAATTTACTGGGATGGATCTTAACCCTAAAAAAATGTTAAAACAGTTCATTTTGCTTTTAGTTTCATTGTTTGTTTTCTGGGACAGGGTCTCACTAAGTCATTTAGGCTGGTCTTGAACTCACTGTGTAGCCCAGGCTGTCCTCAAACTCATGGTGATCTTCCCGCTTTGGCCTCTCAAGTGCTGGGATTATAGACATGTACTGCAGTGCCCAGCTTAAAATCAAATCACTTCTAAAAGAAAACTAAGGAAAGATGTTTGTGACTTTGCAGGAGGCAGAAATTGCTTTTTTCTTTCTTTCTTTTTCTTCCTTCCTTCCTTTTTTTTTTTTTTTGGTACCAGGAATCAAGGTCCAGACCTGACACTTTTATGAGATGCAAAAAAGTATCAACCATGAAAGAAAAGACATAATCACATTTAAAATAACTTTGCTCAAAGGATAGCATTAGGTAATTGAAAAAACAAGCTGCAGAATGAGAGAAATATTTAAAACATATATTTGATAGAGGCCTTATATCCAGAATATATAAAATATTTCTAAAAATCGAATGAAAAGACAACCCAGAAGACTTTCAAAGACATTTTCCAAAATGAAATACTATGTACAAATAGTCAGTAACCACATGGAAAGGTGCTCAGAATCATGAGTGAGTGGCCAAATGCAAATTAAAGCCAGAATTACATGCTATTTCCTACCATTAATGGCTAAAATGAGTCAGACTGACATTATTAAATGTTGGCAAGAAGGTGGAGCAACTGAAATTTCCTTAGAGTATTGGACGATAAAATGGTATAACAACCTTAGATAACAGCTTAACAGTTTTTTAATAAGGTTAGATATATGCAAATAAATAAAAAATAAAATAAATACCTATAATATAATCTACCAATTCTCCTCTAGGGAAAGTACCTAAAGAAAGAAAAGTTTATTTCCACCAAAAGACCAAATATTATCTGTATCAACTTTGTTATCAATAGTCCAATACTAGGGCCAGCTCAAATGTCCATCAACAGGTTACTAAACAGATTTTGATGCTATAATTTTATTGTTTAATGGTAACAGTTTGTAATACATACAACAACATACCTGAATCTCAAAAGTATGTTGAAAAAAGATGTCGGGTGCAAAAGGAAAATATTAAGATTTTCTACTTGTCTGAAATTCTAAAACAGGTACAACTAATGCATAATGATAGGATGTTGCTGCTGTGGGGGATTAGCTGGAAATGGGTTATTTGAAACCTCTTTATTTTGACTGAGTGGGGACAATATGTGTTTGTTCACGTGTTAAAACTCATCAAATTGTGCATTTAACATCTGTGCCTTTTACTGTATGAAATTACACTTGTTTGGTCAAAAAACAGAGTAGAATACAAAGAGGTTTATCTATGTCTCTGTCTCACTCCTAGGCGCAGTTTTGGCAATTAATGAACCCCTACAACCAACTGGCTAAACCCCACCATCTCCTGCAAATCAGCTCCTCTGCGGGCAGCAACTCCTCTCTGTGAGGGTTACGAGAAGGTGGGAACTGAATGTCCACTGGATTTAAGAACACTGAGGCCAACCACGAGCTGAAAGCTTTGTCGGAGTCACTGGAGTGGAATTGGACCCAGAGCAAGAGCAGGTGTTGTGTGAGAGGTGAGAAAACAGAGAGGAAGTTGCTGAGGGCGGGAAAGGCAGTGGGACATGAATGTTGTCCTCCTGAAGCCTTCATCATCGTGGGACTATGTCATACCAAGTATCAGTATCAAGTCCTAGTAGTATTTCTTCGGGAGAGGTCTAAGGTTTGACCCCACTGCCTTGCTCATATTAAGCACCAGCCCTACCACTGCAATACATCTCCAGCCCCCCAAATAGTATTTTTTAACCAAATAAAGGAAAATAGATTTAAATATTTTGAAATATCTGGAGGGAAGGTTGGAGGAGTTAACAGTCCAGAAGCATTATATGACGTAAAAAAGTAAGGAACAGCCCATTTGACCATATGATCCTTTAAAGATAGGTTAAAAAAAAAAACCCACAAACAGATCAGGTAACAAATTTGTCCTGGTAGCCCCTGCTCCACAAGAAAAGTGCCCAGAGCCTGGAAGCAAACTGTTCTGAAGCTCAGCAGGTCAGCTCTGCACTCACAGCGTAGCTCACCAACGCCTCTCCGGCATTCCTCACCTGAGAAGAAGGTAATTCATCACCTGCCATCATAGACTTGCTGTGAACATTAGATGACATAACACACACAGGGGCCCAGCTCTCAGCTTTCACGCAAAAATGGTAAATTTGGGACATTACTAATCTTGATACCTGACGAAGTACCATTTAGCTACAGAACTAGAGAAAGACACGAGAGAAGTTGGGAAAATTATTTAGCAAAATACCCACCATATATTAAAGAGGGAAAAAAAAATCCCACTACAAAGCCCATGTTTGCAATAAAATGACAATAAAACATTTATAAACTCTATGGGACTACAGGTCTACAGAGAGCCTAGAAAGTAACAAAGAACATAGTAGATTTAGAATAGTGTTACAGTAGTAAGATTATGGGTAACTCTTTTCCTTTCGTAACTTCCTACAAACTAGAATGTTTTCCTACATAAAATGAAATTCACCAGCGGCACACACCGGCAATCCTAGCTACTCAGGAGGCTGAGGCATGAAGATAATAAATTCAAGCCCAGTGTAGGAAAATCTTGTCTCAAAATAAGATAAAAAGGGCTGGGGAGGGTGGCCCGGTGGTAGAGCGCTTGCCTAGCATGTGAGAAGCCCTGGGTTTCATCCACAAAGCGGCAATAAATACATGAATTCATGTAGCAAAACATTTCCTCTACCAGATCATGAAGTCTAATTCATGATTCAGAAATCAAGAGAAGGTAGAGCAGGGCAGATTCCTTCCTTGGTTGTTGTCCCTGACTGGCCCTGCCACATGTCATCAGCTGGGCTAGGAGGCCAGAGGAGCCCTCTTGATGTATGGGCTTTGTCATGTTCACTGTGGGTCACCTTTGGATCTAACTAATCGGTGCCACCTTTTCAAGCTTTCTAACTGCACTACGTGGGTGTGGTCACCACGAAGTGGCTGTGAACAGTCTTTTCCCACTGGACCCTCAGGTAGCAAGGAGCCGTAGGAGCTGGTCCACACTCTGGGATGCCTTCTTTAACCGCTGCGGGCAAGAAAAGCCTTCCTAATGGGCCAGGCCAATGGCTGCATTGTCTGAAGACCTCTTTCCTATTATTCAAAAGTCCTTCATTTGTGCTAAGCAAGATGATTAAAGAGGGTTCCATGTAACAGTCTATGAGATGCCAAGTTTGCAATGTTGCTTCAAGCAATGAAGTGGCTGGACCTAAAACAGAGTTCCCATATCCAACTCTGCCACTATTTGTGAAAATTCTTACTTTTTCAATATAAGTAGCTAAGGGCAATTGTGGTTAAAGCCAATTTAGCATAAAATCTAATTACAGCAAGAAAAAACAGTGACACAATTACTCATCTTGCTACAGCATGATGAAGCCCACAAATATTTTACTTAGTGTATACTGAGCATTGACGGGGTTCCAGGCACCACTCCGAGTATTCTCATGGTTGAGAAGAACAAAAGGTTCGTGTATTCCAGTCATGCAAGAGGCTCTTGGATCTGATTAATCACCAAGAATAACTCTTAGGGGTATGTACCAAGCCTTGGATTCATCTCCACCACCTCCATGAAAAATCTGGACTAGGAACTCACAAATCTCCATGATAATCCATCCCTCTTTAGTTGACTCCAACTTTTAGCAAGTTCTTGGGTTAATTCATAACTCACCATCATCACTAAGCTGAGGAAACTATGCATAATGAGTCACCACCTTTTCCTAAGAAAACCAGTTACTCTTGCCCCTTGTTCTGGTGACTAAATGTCCCAGCTACCTGTGTGACTCAGCACAAATTGCAAGCCCTTTTAAGACCTGGAAATGGACAATTTACAAAATAGGTGTTCTGCTTTTTGACACCCAGTCAGGAATATGTGGTTTCCATGATTGTTAAAACAATGTCAAAGTGCTAGGTTTTAGGCATCTAGCTGATATTTAACGTGTACAATTTGGAGCCCATTAAAAGCAAATTAATCTTTTAGGCTCTTGGATGGTGAGTCACAGATTCCATGAAAGGCCCAACTTCCAGGCCCTTGCCTTAAAGGTTAATGGCTTTTCACCCTGAGTGATTCTCCAAGGCAGATGTGCACAGAGAGAGTTCTGACAAAAAGTGGTTATTCCTCTCTGCCGCGAACACTCTGCATTAGGAATCAGAAATAAAGAAGCATAGTGAGATGGTTGGAAGAAATGAGCTGAAACACTTATTTCAAGTTTTAAAACTTAAAATAATTATGCTCCAAGACAGTGGAATAAAGCTTTCAAAATTTTTATGGGAAATTATTTCAAATTCAGTCTTCTCACCCCATTTCAAAGATCAGGCAAAAGACACTTGCTGGATATGCATGTGAGGATCCAGGCAGGAGGTTCCCAGCCCATGTACCCACTGTGAAAAGGTCACTCAAAAAAACTACCTGGCAAAACAAAAGAGTTAAAGAAAGGAGAGAGAAATCGGACAAAAGTAAGCTGTGACCCAGAAGGTGTGGTCATTAGACTGCACAACCCAGAGAGCTTTCTGTCAGCAGCAAAACCCCAGAGCCAGAAGACTGAAATTTCTGGTTCTGTGAGTCCATCCACACTTTGAGAGAGCCCTTCTCCCATAATCCGTGCTCTCTGAAAATACTCGTTTTGGGTAAGCCTGGCCTTTGAGCCGTCTCATTTTCCACTATTCCAAATCTACTTGCACTTGTGTTACACTGGGGAGGACACAGCTACTTCCAGCCCTAGTCTGACAGTTTGCCACGTGGTCCATCACCTCGGACTGTCTTGCAGGGGATCTCCTACCGCAGCATGGGAAACTGCTGAATTCAAAGGTCTGCAGCTTGTGCGAACTAATCTTTGGAGCCAAAAAAATCAAGATAAAAAAACCAGATGGTGAGTAAGAATATTTTCCTGAACCAAAGGAACAGGATATTTAAAAGCAGGCAGTTCCCACCAAGTCAGGATTAGTGGCTACCGTACTTGTCCTGAGGTGCCCGGGTGGGCAGAGGAGAGAGACAAGGCAGGTGTGAAAAGCTGTGGGCTCCCTAATCCCTTTCCCATGTCCCATGCTCCCTTCTGTTAGGTTCTCTTGGAGGTGTCTTCCCTGAGACTCACCCTTACCTGGGCAAGCGAAACATGCCTGGTACTCCCACTGGCTCAGAACTGGGCATACTTTCCAATCCAGCCTTATAAATTGGTTTGATGACTGACATAATGACATAGAAGGAAGTAGAAAGTGTCGAACCTGGCCTCTTCTCTTGTATCTCTAATGGTGTAACTCGGGTCCCACCCTGTCTGCCCCACTTAGCTAACAAGTTCTGCAGCTGGAAGGCAGCTGGGCAGCTGCAGCTGTTGCTCTGGCACAGTGATGGGGAATCTTTTAGAGCTTTCAGTTGCACAAACAGCCTGCTGTGCTCACACTGCCACATCCTTGGGAGTAGATAGGCTGGAGACGAGACTCAACATCCATTTTAAGCCACTTATCAAAGTGTTTCCTCTTCTCCTTAAACTGTTTCTCCTCCTTAAAATAGTTCACTTATGTAGAGGTCTGAGAAATACAACTGTCCATCTGGTTGCCTTGGGCACTATGTTAGCATCTTGCATGATACCCCGACTGACCACCGAGGCATCTGGTCTACCCCTCAGTACACCCTCATCACAAACCCTTAACTCAGGAAGAACCCCACTCAACTCCCAGGTTTTCTAGCCAGAAGATAAACCTCTGGCCCACCTCTTGTGTTGAGGCTCCTGCAAATGACTCAGGCCTTGGCTACCAGAAGGCCCCAGTGACAGCTGAGAGAGGAAGATAAGAACCAACTGGAGCCTCCCTTCCCTCCAGAGGCTGAGCCACGTTTGGTGGACTCTGTGGCAAGAGGGAGATAAGAACCGGGCAGGCTCCTGGCCCGCAGAGATGTTTCATACCCAGCAGACTTGCTCCGAATGAATCCTGAGATGCAGTAGGCACTTTGCAAATATTTACTCTGCTCCGCGGCAACAGGGCAGTAGGAGGCAGGGCTCCACTGAACTTCAAGGACTCCTGCCCTGGCCTTCGTTTTTGCCACATGCTTCTGTTGCCAGATGTTTGAAGTGCTGAAATCCATGCAAGCATTGGGCCCCTTTAACATCTACCTGGATGTCCAGGCCCTGAACTTCGGATGGAGACAGTGACCGGTTTGCTCTCCTGTGTGTTGTGGATGGCTGTGGCCTGGCCTTGGAATCAGACTCTCAGCAAAGGATATTTTCTTAGTTGCTTTTTCTTGTTGTTGAGACCAGACATCCAAAATGAAGGAAGAAAAGGTTTATTGGCTCACAGTGTGTGGAAGTCTCGGTCCAAGCCGGGGTGGCACGGCACAGGGGCAACAGTTCAAGGCAGCAGAAAACAGCAAAAGCGACAAGAGTGAGAAGGGAGGACGAGCCTCTTTCCCTTGTGTTATGTGCAAGCTCCCCACTCTCGTGTGGGTGTGGCACTCACCATCTCTGATGTTTATACAGTGACAACCCTGCCCTCCTGCTAAGTCCCTTAATGACACTTCTCAATTTCTCAAGTTGACTCAGTGAACAACATCCTGGAGCAGTAAGGGCACTGCCTCTGCATCCCAGGAGCTACAGCCGCTGAGTTAAGCTTCTAGACTTCTCTAATCCACACAGTGTATCAACCTTTATCGTTCCCATGGGACAGCAGTGGAGCGCAGAAGTACAGCATGTACTTAGCATGCACTTAGCATGCGCTTAGCATGTACATAGCATGTGCAAGGTCCTGGCTGCAGCACACACATGAAGAAATGGGCATTGCCAGCTCCGCAGATGTTTCTAGCTCTGCTGCCAACCTTCCCCCAGGTGAATGAAGAAAACCAGGTGTTTGATGCTTAAATAAATTGACAGCAAAAAAATGCAATAGAGGACCCAGCCCTAACCCGCTACATATTCCACCGGGAGCTGAAGGGAAAGATAAACTTTGGAGATGAACTCAGCTAAGCACCTTCCCCTCAGGATATGTGTCAGCCTGGTGTCCTCTCGGTCAAATGTTATCAGAAAGGTATAACACAGAGGAAGACCTTAGTCACAAAAAACGACATGACAATTCAGATACGTGTCTGTGTCTAAACAACATCGCCAGCTGTGTGTGTCCCTCACCTCAGAGACTCTGGCCCTAAAGTTGGCTGGACGTCAGGTGCGGTCTAAGGCCACAAATCTATTCATTAAAATACACGCGCGTGGTGCCACCTTGTGGTGGATTTCTCAGCAATTTGGGAAAAGCAGTGGGCCTGTTTTTTTCCACCAGTTAGATTTTGTGAAGTATAATATTCAGATAATTTTTGACTATTTTAAGAAAACATCTTGAGCCCCTATTCCCTAAATGAACAATAAAAAATAGTCGATGAGCCAGTGCGATGCTGCACTCCTGTAATCTTAGCTATTTGGCAGGCTAATGTGAGCCTAGCCAGGGTGACTGAGTGAGACCAGGCCTCAAAACAAAGCAAAAAAGGCCAGAGATGCAGTTTGATGGTAGAGCATCCCCGGGTTTGATAGTCTGCACCTAAGAGTTAATAAATATGAATTGCATTTCTCCACCCCCAAGTCAGCAGTCATAAACTAGGAATAAAATTTTGAGCAAAAAAAATTGAGATTTGGGCAGAAAATATTTTAAAAAGACAATTACCTTTATTATTTGAGAAAAAATTTTTTCTAGGGATGGGCTCAGTGGCACAGCACCTCCCTGGCAAGCACAAGGTTCTGAGTTTGATTCCTAGTACAAAAAAAAAAAAAAAAAAAACCTTTCTAGGTTCAGGTCCAAGAGTGTGTTGCCCTGTCTTACGGCTATATGGTTTAAAAGGTAAAAATGTGATTTTTGACACATTCTTGGGTGGATTGACTTTAGACAGCCCGAGAGGCAGCCTGAGGTCTGAGCAAGAGGCCCCAGGGACTTACATTTCTGGAGAAAGGAGTAACCAGTGCTGTCTCTGAGCTGACTCATGAAGGTAAAGTTGCTCCACAATATCCCGCAGCTGACCTTGTACCCACAGGCCTAAAACTAAGGTTTCTTAGTCTCCGCTCACTTCAGATATCGAACCGCACTGGTCAGGAGTGGCATTAAGCTCTGGTTTTGTGTGAGGGTGAACTCCGAGTTGGCCTCCGTGGCTGGGGGTGGGGTCACAAGGACTAATGGGTGAAGCTCCAGGCTTCTTTTGAGATTCTCTATCTTGCCCAGCTTAGCCTTACAGGAAATAAACCCTCAACTCACTGCGCTAATCAGGGTTCTGTTACCATAACAAACACCAAGATAACAACCACGACCTGCTGAGAGGAAAGGTTCATTCTGGCCCCCAGTCCGCGACCAATTGACCCCATGGTTGGGGGGCAGCTCACCATGGCGGAAGTGTGTGGAGGAGCAAAACCACTCACCTCATGGCTGCAATAAGATGGAGAGAGACGAGGAGTCTGGGATCCCCGGTAGCTTTTCAGGGCACAAACCCAATAACCCAAAGGGCTCCCCCCAAGCTCTACCTCACAAGGTTTTCATCATCTCCAATAATGCACGCTGGGTACCAAGCCTCTAACACATGGGCCTCTCTGTCTCAACTGCGCCAAAAAAAAAAAAAAAACTAACATGAAGAATATTGCTGTACCTGCTACAAAAGCACTAAACTCTAAAGTATAAGGGTTCCCTCGTTCCCACCAATTTCAAAATTTCTGACTCTGTTCATGAGTGGCATCTAACAATTTAGAACATGTATAATTTTCTCTAAATTCATCACCGTGATTTGCCCACATCTGTTCTTCAGTCTGAGCTTGCAAGGGTGTTGGGCTCCCTGACTTACAGGCCTGGAGGCCAAGATTAGGGTGTTGGGAGGGCTGGGTTCTGAGGCCTGTCCCTGGTGCAGGCAACCCTTTGCACTGTTCATCAAAGTGGCCCTTCCTGGGTCTGCAGGTCCCTGGTCTCCCTGAGTCCTGATTTCCTCGCACCCAGCCAGCAACCTCTGGATTAACCGCCAGATCAGCGGCCTCCTCTGTATCACCTCAGCTTATTACAGAGGAGCTGGGACTGGAGCCTCAAGCTATGAATGAATTCATCCCTTGACACTTTACTTACCACTGTGCCACTCATTCCTGGCCGACAGGAACATTCTCAGATGAATCTCCACCTGCTTGGGCTTCCATTGTCTGAAAGGACTTACTCATCTGTCTTCCAAGGCTCTTAGCCTCTTATCTCTGCCCCCAAAGGTTTCTAAATAAACACAGCAGATAACTATGAAGTAGTGCAGTCAGAAGGGAAAGAGTTCAGACTACATGGACCGTGGCTCTCAGGTCAAAGGCACTGCGGGCGGGAGGAGCAGGTGGAAGTTGGAAGGCATTTGCGGGAGGCCTGGTATTTAAATAGTGGGTGCAGACCTAAGCAGTACATTGGAATTACCTGGGGGACTTCAGCAATTACTGGGCCCCAGAGATGTCCATTTGTTTTGGCTGGATCTTTTCAGGATGTTTTTGTTTGCTTGTTTGCGTTTTTGTGGTACTGGGGATTAAACCCAGGCCTTTTGTACTGAGCTAACATCGCAACTTCTTTTAATTTTTAAAATGCCATTTTGAGATGGTGTTTTGGTACATCACCTGGGTTGAGCTTGAATTTGCTATCTTCCTGCCTCAGTCTCCCAGAACGCAGGGATTACACCACACCCAACTTCGGTTTGTATTTTAAATAGACAGCTCTCCAGGTGAGTCAAATGTACAGGTAGGGCTGCAAATTGCTGGCTTAAATGGATAGATGAGGTCAAGGGGGACACTCCATGTAGAGAGGTATCCAGGCTAGAATAACACGGTACATTGGCTGGTTGGAGCTGAAGATGTTTCAGGGGTAGTGAAAAATAATTTTACACAGGTCAGAGTGAAATTACAGTGGAGTTTATGGAATCTGCATATACAAAGACAAGACGGGAGGCAGATGCAAACCAGCCTAGTGGGCTCAGCTATTTGGAAACTACTTACTGGGGAGTGTGACGCTTTGGTGGCTTTGGCCACTGAGGGGCGCTGAGATGCACCTGGAGAAATGGGCGGGGCAAACACGAAGGCTTGGTGGACTTGCTGGATGGGTAAGAAGATTGAAGTCAGTATGAGAGAGCGAGGAAAAGTTTGAGTAACACAGGCCAGTGGTCAGAGAATATGCTATGAATGTAAAATAAGTGTGTGTGTGTGTGTGTGTCTGTGTGTTCACCCATCCCTGCACAGACGGACTGGATTGCTACTGTTTTTGCCACACAGCATTTGCTCTTTTTTCTGAGAACAGTTCCTCAACTTCCCTTTTGGGAAGGGCTCCTCTACAGGGCACGCAGCCTTGTATACACCGTGGAAACGCTTCCCTCTGCCTGCACCTGCACGCCAGCTCTGAACACTGCCTTTGGGATTCTATTAAACTTCTCTTCTTCCCAGGAGCATGATACATCCTGTCCACCTCCTCCCCCGCATTTCTGCGAAACCATGGTCCACACCACTCAGCCCATGGTACTGGGCCAATCCTACCCTCTCTCCTGACTCAGAGTCTTGACTCAGTCCACAGCACTGGCGGCAATGTTCTGGAGAACTCTCCGTGCGGTCACTGAGGGCTTTCAGGTCCCTATTCCTCTGTGGTTGCATAATTCTCTGAGCTACCGCAGATCTAAGTCATTCCTTTTGCTGCTATAAACCACAGTTCACTTCTGTCGCTTGTAACTGAAGCTTCTTAACGCATTAGCTACCTTTTCTTTCCATGACTCAAGTTTGGCCAGAGTTCTGTTCTCTGCATTCAGAAGTGAACACTACTTTTCCTGCATCTTGCTCTCTTCTTTCCTGAGGCTCAGGATTTCGGCAATGCTCGTTTTGATTCCAGGAAAGGCAACTCCATGCTCAACCAACGGTGACAGGAAGCTGCCGTGTGACACCCTCCCACCTCACCACTGCCCAGGCCTCCTGGTTTACTGAAAGCAGCACCTGAGATCCTTCTGCACTGCGCTGGGTGTTAGGCACTTCGCAGTCTCCCCTACTCCTTTTATTTTTTCAAATCTAAAGTCCTTAAAGTGTCTGATTCTCTTCAAGGGTGTCTGAGCATATTCTTGGTCACCTCTCATTCCTTGATCCCTACTCAGTGTCCTCTTTCTTTGAGTGACTACTTTTTAAAAACAAGGGTGCTGCAGGTGTGGCTCACTGCTAATGTCTGTCTTAGCCCGCCTGAGGGACTGGGGCTGATTCTGTACAGAAACAAAACCAAACGCCCCTCCCCAACCCCTAAGAATGCAATGCTTTTGGTCTTACCAATCCATATACAGGAAGCTCTGCTTCTCCTGAAATACAAAAGACAGAGAGAAAGTCTAACCTTGAAAGCTTGGGTTTTCATCATGTGGGGATGGATATATCCTTTTTGCCAGAGAGCAAACACTTCAAAAAAGTGATAATGTCATGTTGAGGCACTTATGTGACACTTTTGCTCTTCAAAATAATTTTTCAAAAAAAAAAAATTTGTCAGCATTGAAGGCTGTCAGTTCTTCCCAGGTAAGAAGAAAAACATGCCGGGTACTATCATGTCTCCTTCCTTCCCGAGGCCCTGCTAATACACTGTGACTGAACAAGATGATGTCTTAAGGGGGAAAAGGGGAGAAGTCAGGGCAGTGGACAAGCAAGAAAGAAGAAAAGAGAAGACTTGCAATTCCTTTGTGGGTATTTTGAGGCAGATCGATGGTTTGGAGAAAACCCAAGTCTTTGGCCTGGCTTTGCTTTTCTATATCCTGCGCTGTGACTGCTGGGAAGTCTCCACCAAAAGCAGCTCATTTCGCGGACTCCTTCGCCTCAAGCTGTGCCATGGCATTTGTTTCTTCCTTTGTGTTCCTGGCATGCATAATTCCTTATTTCAAATTCAGGTATTGGCTGGCATTCAAAGCAGATCGATTTTAACATAACATTTGCAAATGCATGAGTGTGTGTGGGGGGGTAGTGCACATACTTAACTCCTGTGCTTGTTCTGGCCCTGTTTTCCCTCACCTTTCCCTCTTTGGGGGTAAGGGCAGGGGGCTGTCGGCAATGAGCCCTGCCTGTTAGTTCAGTGTTCTGCAGTGGTGCAGCCAGAGGGAACTCAATGAAAACAACAACCAGCCTGCCCTTGCCTAAGAAATCATTGCATCCGAGGAAGACAAGCCTACATCTGCTTGCAGAAACTGGTGGCTGACCTTCCTAGCAGCCAGGCACCTGTGACACGCATGCAAGGGCGGGTATGGAGGGAGGGACCAAAACCTTCCATGGCTTGGCGTGCAGGCCTCTCTCACAGACCACGGTACTGCAGTTTGTGCACAAAGGATACTATTTCATCCTGGTTCTCCTAACAACCGGTAACCATTGCTCTCCAAGCCAGGAACAGCCAACAGCGTGCAGTTCCTTCAACCAGCCTGTGTCCTCACACCTCAGAGTCCTGCCGGAGCTGGCAGGCATGAAGGAAGGCAGGCGTGCAGCGAGGCTCGGGCAGGACTGACTACGGGAGGGTACTCGCATAAGGGAACGTAGGGAAGCGTTTTTAAACTCTAGGTTTCTTTTCTCATAAGCCCAATACATTTTATTAAGCCAACTTCTGATTTATCAATTTCACCTTCAGTATATGAGACTCATAAAATCAACTATGACAGCCAGGCAGGGGGCACACAATTGTAATCCTACCAACTTGGAAGTCTCAGGCAGAAGAATTGCCAATTCATGTCCAGCCTGGGCAACTCAGCAGAATAACCATCTCAAAATAAAATGAGCTGAGAATGTAGCTCAAACCAAGGCCCTAAGTTCAATCTCCATTACTGCAAACACAACACAAGAGAAAATTTAAAAAATTAACAAACCAAAACCCTCAACTGTTTATGAATCACAGGACGTCTTTGTTTGCTGTTACTACCATACACGCTAATCCACAGCGCCTTTCCTTAGACGTTCTACGTGTGTGTGCCCCTGTCCACTGTCCTATTGTGGATCTGGAGGTAGAGGAGTATTCCTCTTCCTTCTCCAGGAATTTCACAGACTTGAAGAAAGGGAGTCAAAAGTAGGAAAAGGGAAAATCAGAAGAAAGAAATTGCAATGTAAGGCTCAAAACCAAATAGAAATCTAACACACTTCACTGTTCCTTGTGCTCAGACCTGCAGTGTGGTCATGGTCCAGGGCAGAGCACAGCGACAGAAAAGCAGACCTACCTGGTACCACGCATGACTTTTGTGTTTTTAACTTTTTCTTTTACATGTGTAGCTGTTTTCCTCCAAGTGCACTTGAGCATTGGGTGATCTATTCATTAGGATGCAATTCAACCAAGAATGCGAGGCCACTGTGCCCTTCACTACCGCTTTAATGAGGGCAGCCTATTAAGCCAAAAGCTTAATTGAGGACCTGTGATAACAACACACATGGAACTATAAGGGTTGTCATGGAATTGTAGGAGCAGGACAACAGAGGGCTGCCTGTGGGATTTTCGAGTAGGGTACTCACTCTCAGGTCATCTCCCTGGCCATAGGCAGGAATGGATGCTCTCTAAGAAGGCCACTGTGAGCCAGGCATGGCCATACATGCCTGTAATGCCAGCACTCAGGAGGCTGAGGCAGGAGGATTGTTGCAAGTTTGAGACCTGCCTGGGCTACAAAGTGAACTCAAGACCAGCTTGAATTTCATAGTGAAACCCTGTCCCAAAAAGTCAGAGAAAACAGGAGGAGGAGGATGTAGAGGAGGAAAAGGAGGAGGAGAAGAACAAAAAGAAGGAGGAAGAGAAGGAAAAGGAGGAGGAGAAGGAGGAGAAGAAGGAGGAGAAGGAGGAGAAGAAGGAGGAGAAGAAGGAGGAGAAGGAGAAGGAGGAGAAGGGGGAGAAGGAGTAGAAGAAGAAGAAGAAGAAGAAGAAGAGGAGGAGGAGGAGGAATAAGAAGAGGAAGAAGGTGGCCACTGTGTAGCCAGAGGGAACCAACTCAACTCACGTCTTAGAATGAGATAGTGAGCCATTAACTCTTGAACTAGAGTAACTGAAGTGGTCAGTCCTAGAATAGGGTATGGTAAAGCTGGTTGGAGAAGTAGGGTGACCAGTTAATTACAAAGTCCCAGGACACAGGGGCAGAACAGTTCCCAGAGCCCTGCGTGTGGACTTCTGACAACTAGTGCAGTTTCTCAGCAGGTGGCCTAAACCTGACATCTGCTTGAGGAATGGGTGAAAATGACAGCTGGCACCAGCTCTCTGCCACTGTGTTCTCTCCTGTGCAGTGGTCCACTCTCACCCTGTAGAGTGTATTAATTTTCCTGCTTTACTGGTCCAAACTCACTCTGCAGAGCATGTTTCTGTTCCTACATTTAATAAATGTGAAAACTTACTATCTTTTGCTCTTGTTTTGACCAATTCTTTGCTCAGGACAGAAAGCACCTAGGAACCACCTCAAAAGGAAACTCAGCTTATCAAAACCCAGGATATATTTTGGCAAGCCAGCCTGGAGCAATTAGGCCCTTTGGGGACATTCTTTCTCTCTCTCTCTCTTTAAAATCTATGGCTGGAATGGTATTTTTCTTTCCCCTTCTCTTTCCTAGGAAAGTTTCAATCCCTTTTTCATCCCGTTTCCCTAAAGACAGGCTTTCATTCTTTGGAGGGCTTGAATCCTTTTTGGCTATTGGGGAGGCAGGAAGCTAGAGGCGGGTAAAAAATCAGTGAAAGCTAGGGAATTCAGGAAGCCTTTTCACGGTGCCAAGAACAGCTTCCTAGCACACCCCACCCTGTGGGGCAGGGGAGGGAGTGCCTGGCCTCTGTGTTTTTCCCAGCTGGGAAGAGGCCCATTGGTTCACCTCATATTTCTCTTTCCTTTTCTTTCTTCTATTCCCTGTTTTTGGTCACTCATTGTAATAAGAAGAAGCCAGAGACCCTGCTACCGACCCAGTAGCAGAAAAGATCATTCAAGTTCCATATGCACAAACTAGAGCTTAGTATGTCTTTTTGTCTTCACATGTCTGTTCCCTGTGATACTTTACTCAGCTTTCTCATTCTTTTGGGAGCAGATCTGTACAGACTCCAAATATTCCTTTCCGGTGCTACCATGCCCATGCAGCAATGTGGAAAGAAAGGAGCTTCCTGACTAACGGGCAGCCTTTAAATTTTGTGACTCTTGGAGGTACTCTACCTCCCCAAGCCAGTTGTTGTCACTCCAAGGGACCCCAAAAGGACTGTATTAAGTTTGTGTGGAAAATCAAAAGACTGATAGAGAGGAAACACAGGCACCCTTACAATCCCCTCAAGATCCTAGCCTTATTCCCCGTTCCTGAGGAAACACTGAAGTCGTCCTTCCTCAAGGGATGCAGCTGAGAGCCGTAAAAATCCTACCTGTTAAACGGTCACTTGAATTTTCACAGGAGTAGAAAGAAAGCTACTCCTGGGAATCTGGAAGAACTGAAGCTACTCCTCAAAAAGCAAGACTCCAGGACTGCTGGCAGTACAGAGAAGTCAATCAAGGCTCCTGCTTTTTAATTAGATTTGCAATATGGGTAACCTTGCTTAGGATGGCTCTCAGGCTGGCAGAATCTGTCTAATATCCCTCTTTGACACCCTTCTCTTCCACAGGAATTGTGGACATCTAACCTGCTATTCCACATTTGTCCAACCTAATGATAAAGTTGCTTTCTTTATCCCATCAAATAGTCAACTCGACAATCACTAACACTTTTCTCAGTGTCTTCTGGTAGGTTTGTTTTCTTCAACACACTGAGCCACAACACCCCAAGGCAGTTAGAGCACATGATCCCCCCCCCCAGTAGGTGGGGCCTACATACCTCTCAGCAGGAAATAGCCATACAAGACACAGACCTCCACTCCCTCAGCACTCTGTACCGAATTAGAGGGATTTGTCTCTTGGGGAAAAGGAGTTGGGAGATAGGGCACAGCAAAGCTGGCTGAGGAAACAGGCTTGACTTAGTAATTACAAAATCCCAGGACACATGCGCACAACAGTTCCCAAGGCCCTGCAAGTGGACTTCTCCCAAGAACTTTGCAGCGCCCTTTTCCATCCATGCCGCGTCCTAGTCCATCCACGCCTTGCGACAAGGTCCACGGGTGGAGGAGAGCGCTTCAAGGAATCGCTTCTCCAGGAAAAGGACGCCGCATGTGGGAATGGGGCGTGGGGATCTCGGGATGTTTTGTACTGATAATTGTAATTTGTTTAATTCCCATATATATATTTTCATGTAATACTCAATATGAAATCGAAAATAGAAACTCCAGAGGAGTTACTAGAAACTCTCTAGATAACCCCTTTGTGAAAGCTAATTGTGAAATTTTACCTTCTGTGAGTAGTATGAGAGAGTTTATACAAAAGCTTCAAATGAAAGAGCTCATGGAGGAGGATTTGCAAAATTCCGGTGAGACAACTGCCCTTGATCCAGGGAAGTTTCTCTATCAGAAATTACAAACTAAAGCCCCCAAGAAACCTTTTACCTCAAGTGCCTGACCCCCCTCTGCCTTACACAGGGATTTATGATAAGCATGGGCAAAGAATAGTTAATATCAAAGGAAAATGGGCCAAATGTAATCAATTAAATTTCATGGAAAGATTAACTA